>JABFEX010000692.1:0-54850 GCA_013623515.1 Fusarium illudens | reverse complement strand
GAGGGGGGGAGGGAGGATCTGACATTGACTGCTCGCCGGGTTTCATCGCCTGCCTGACAAGGCCCGATAGAAAGAACTAAGGATCGCCGCCGCTCTGGTTCCATCGCTGTCGACCCGTTCCGACGCCGCTGGCAGGACGTTGTGCGGAGGCATCCACATCCGCGCGAGAGAGGTGCATGGGTGAAGCGGGAGGGTGTGGAAGGTCCCAAGATTGTCCGTCGCTATCCATCCCCGGATTTTCACGACGGGGTTTCAGTAGGCCATTTTAGTTTCCAAGAAGGCTGAGAAGAGAATAGATTCATCGAGGGGAAGCCTCCGCGCGTGTGTGTCCAAGCTTGAAGATCCGGTCGCGACGGGAAGAAAAACCCCAGACTTGCTACGCGCCTTCCTTGATGGGATGTCGATTGGGGGCTCCTTCCCCCAAACTCTAAGATCCGACCCCATGGCGCTTGCCAACTTGCCTCGGCCCCCAGATCATCACTTCTTAATTCATTTCCCCTGCTCGACACCAAACCTCTTCCCATTTTCCATCTTGACCAGATTTCACTGCTTTTCCGAACAATACGCCGGATCAAGCTCACCCCAAGCATCCCTTGTGTAACCTGCTATTGTCGGTATGGTCGACGCCGCACTCGCGCACCAATAGCATGGCGGATATGGCCCTGTCTGGATATGGACTTCCCCCCGCACCCGCAACTCGACTTGCGGAATTGACGGACGGATACTGGCGGATGGATGCCGGCGCGGCACCCAGGGTAGCGACATGACACCCTCTGCAGAAGCTGCTGGGATGGGCAGGTGTGAGGGTGCTCTGCTGCGCAGGATACATACACTTGCTGGGATGGTAGCTCCAGCGCCTTGGACAGGTCAGTCATCCAATGGATCACAAAAACCCCCAAAGCTCATGTTCTGACGGGTGACGCGCCCACCGCCGGAATGTCCTGCTTGTGGCGCCGACACCATCAGTCAATCGACGGCCGCCGGCCCGATTTCCCCACACTCGTCTTAATGCGCCTCTCGTGCATCCTTGCAGCCTCTCCAACCAAATCCCGCCAACCCTAGTTCAACGGCGCGACTGTCGCGAAGCCCATGTCCCCTTTGATGGCAATCGTTCAACCTCCTGGCCGTGACCTTTCTCGTGTGCCGCACCACCCCTTGCCGCCGCATCTGCCACCGCTCAGGACCTGCTTGAATTCTGATGTTTTCTCGGCCAACTGTCATGCTGTGGTTGCTCGTACCCTGTTCCCAGTTACCACGTGCTTGTCCGTAAGCAACCTCCACCATTCTGACAAAGTTGCGTCGAGGTAGTTGCAAATAACTCGTGTCCGATTACGAGCCTACATGTGTACTGCGTATCGCATCCAATAGAGAGTGGCCTGCATGGTCGGACCGGCAGCATAAGAGCACCATGATGCTCGCGTTGAGTATCCAAGATCTAAGATTGCGGGTATTTTGCAGGACAGGCTATTACTCTTTAATGATACTATCGAGATGGCATGTCCCAGGCAGAGAGTTGGCAACACAGCGTTCTCGATATCAGACAACATGATGTGAGTGTTCTCGCACCTCGAAACCCCTCAAGGATGCTACTATTCGCGGAATAACTGCACTGCACAAGACCGTGATGTTCATCCAGTAAAGCCATTATTGTCTAATATACATGAACTCTATCCCTGACTGACTTGAGTATTCCAACTTGGGTATTCCAATTTGAAATTGATGCCTTTGACGGCAGACCCCAACCTTCTAATGACCAAGAAATCCTGTACCAGATTGGAGCAGCTGATCCATTCATCATTACCTTCGACGAGAATAAAAGATGTTTACACCGTTAGTCCAGGCCAGGAAGCCATCCACCTCCCGATAGTGACGCCCCTAGCCCATCAAATGCTGCCATATGGTCGCTGGCCTCGTTAATGCTAGCATTGCTCTCCGGGTTGCTGGTAGGTGTATCTTGGTTGGCAGCATCGCCAAAAAGAAACACGGAGCTGTCCTGTCCGCTGTTGGCCATCTGCCAGGCCTCGAAGCTTTGGTGCCACCTCGCGCTGTCGTTCAGGAACCATTCCTGGCCGTCCATCCTCATCGATCGGTTTGACGTTGGCGGGTTACTACTGGATGAAATACCCGGGCTGCTGGTCGGAATGCCGTTGCGGTTTACAGATGCAAATGCTGGTTGGTAGGATGGCATCGATGTTGATGCAGGGACAGGTCCCCATCCACCCATGGAGTCGGAACAGAAAGCCAGGTTGGATCCATTCACCGGCATGCCTTGTTGCTGAGCCAGGGCAGCATTCGAGAGCGGGGCACTCGTCGTCATGGGATCTGTGACGGATCGTTGTGATTGCCGCTGCTGGAGTTGTTGCATGGGCCGGGCGAGCTGTGTTCGAGAGTACTGAGTCAAGGGACTATACTCACCTCCTGTCTTGAGCCCCAGGCCACCGTCCGAAAGGGGTGAAGCGCCCATATTTGATTGAGGTGAGGGAACATCAGACGTGCTGTAAGGTCCATACTTCTCATCTGCTCGTTGCAGCACAAACGCAGCGTCCTCGGGAAGCTCGCAGTTCCACTTCCTGGCGAGAACGCTCAGGATAGTGAGAGTTCGCCTTGCGCAAAGCCAATCTTCGGCAATTTCCTCGAGATGCTTAACTCCATGCGTGATATCCCTTCTGGCAGTTTTCTCGGGCAGGTTCAGCAGATGGATCGTGCATGCGCTATGTACCATGTAGACGGCAATATTGCAGATCTGACGCAGATTCCAGAGTTTCTTGTATAGCCGTAGAAGCTTTGAGATGGCGCCTGCATTTGCTGTGCATATGCGCCGAGGTGAAACGTGCGGCGGGAGGGGAGAAGCCGTCGGAGAGTACTTTAAGAAGGGTCGGAAGAGGTGAATGTATTGAAGATGGAAGAACATGCTGCGTATGGTCAGTTGTGCCACCAAGCCACGGACGTCCTACTCACTGCATAAGGAGCACATTTGGTAACTGGCCGTCCTTGGGCTCAAACTCCTTGGGAAGTTCCTTTCTCCATTCTTCCAGGCGGCGGTGCAACTCGCTCAGCTTTTTGAGCTCCACGGCTTTGCCACTGGACCTGCCAATGGTGCTCGGATGATAGAAGAACGCAAGCAGGTCGCTGCTAATCTCGGAGAGTTTTGACATCTGGAGGGCGATGGCTCGGGTTCTTGAAGGCTGTTTAAACGATTGATCAAACCCGCTGTCGGTGTATGGTGACCACGACTCAGAGTCCTCGTCAGGAAAGACGTCAAACTTGGAGACATTGAAAGAACTCTTGGGAATCTGGGGGAGTCTGCCAAGATAGTTTGACCAACACTTGTCGAATAGATAGCAGCCCCAGAAGGTGATCCGCCTGGCATCGATCTCGTAGTCGCTCATGCGTTCCTTGTCAAGCTGGCCGACATCCAGGTTGAGGCCAATATCTTCTGCCATGCGGAAACTCATACCGCTATACACCCAGCCTTTGGCTTCGCGGGCACAACCAGCCTCCCGCACCGACATGAGTGCCAGGGCCTGGACGGTGACCAACCGTGGCTTCTCATACTCGTCGTTCTCAACAATCAGGCGCTTGGCCTCGGCGAAGAAGTGATCGCCCCTTGTCCGATTATCGCCTGGTGTTCCATAGGCTCCAGCGACGCTAGTGAAATGACATCCAAGGGCAAGCATGGCGTTGACCAGGAGCGATGAGCAATACGCAGTGCCCCTGCTCAGTCCAGCCTTGCCTCTCATGAAATCCCGGAAGAACATGGTCTTGGAAAGAGTAGTAAAGTAGGGGTAGTGCCAGTTGAAGTACATGTTGATCAGATGAGTGATAAGTTGAGCATCCTGAGTGACGCGAGTCCAGGACGTTATGGGATCCTCTCCAGAGACAAATTGTTCAGGGTTTGGATCAGCTTCTTCGTGATTCGGGTCACCCAGATAGATAAGGTGAGATGTGCCTCCGATGAAGCGAACGGAGCCGTTCTCAAGTCTCAGCTCGCCCATCTTACGGGCAAGATCCCTCTCACCCTGCACAGGCTGATCCGTGGTATAGTTGTCATTTGAGTGATCCAGGTCGTCGTCGTCATCATTGCTGGCCTGGTGTTGCTCTTCCGGTTGGTGTTGCTGCTGCTTGAGAATCTGCTCAGCGACAGTATCGAGGCTGTTGCAAGTTCGGATCTTGTGAACAATTTCCGGAACCTCTTCCTCGTCCGCGTTCAGGATGGCTTCGATGAGAATCTGCAGAGTCGAGTTTCGAGCCTTCATGCTGTCGACCTTTTCACGGTAGACGCCCTTGCGCCGATGATCCGAGTTGGGGTCATAGACGCACTCAGTGCCGTAAACGCTGGAGCAAGCTGCACAACTAGGAACAGCTCCGTCGCACTTGGACTTGCGTTTCCGGCAGGCGATGCAGGCCGTGCTGACGCATCGCCGCTTCTGGCCCGAAGGATCGGCACCTCTGCGTGACTTCTTCCGCGTTGCGCCCGGGTTGGGGGCCGATGGGCCGGGTTGCTGCGTCGTGTTTAGGCGCGGCTCCTCCATGATTTTAGTGTTGGAGCGCGCTGCCAGGGATGAGACGTAGGCAGGCTAGGTGAGAGAGGAGCCAGAGTGAGATGGAGGATGAGAAAGGCCAGCTCCAACAAGATGGTATGACGCGATACTCAAGATGCGCTGGTCGTCGAGAGAGGCCCACACGAGCACCCGTGGGGGACCAGGAATCAGGGTTACGGGGCGAACGGGGATCAGCAATTAATCAGTGAGCTAAGCGAATATAAACCCGTTGCGGTTGGACGCTGATACGACCGTGGTTGATGCAAATGAAGATGATGAGGTTATTTGAACCAGAGTGAACTAATCCGTCCTGCGGTCTAGTGCTTGGTAATCAATCATGGTTGGGCCCAGAGAAGTGAAGGAAGGTCAGGCTGTCAGGTCAAGGCGAGTACCGACAGAGGGAGGCGAGGGGGGGTGTCTTTCAAGGATGGGCGAGTATCAAGGTGACGGGTGAGAGAGGCGAGGAGCGAAAAAGGATGACGGGTGAGATGAGGCGGGGACGGAATCTTTTTTGGAGGATGGAAGACGAAGATGGAGGAGATGGAGATGGGAGATGGCATAAGCCGAGGGCGGCGTTACTTGTTGGTGGAGGTTGATGGCAATTGGATCTAGAACAGAGTCAAAGAGAAGGAGGGACCGGCACGACGTTGTGAGGAAGGAACCTACTGTAGCTAGCCCAGCGTGGAGGAGGGCTTTTTTCCTGGGTCGTGACAGGGAAAGTGGTCGACGGGTCCCGCCTTCGGAACCACTCTGGCGACTCACAGCAAAAGGTGTTATGTAACTCGTTGTGCCATGAGCCACCACCTAAATCCAACTCCCTCTCAACCGGACTCTGGAACTCTGCTAACTCGGAATGGCTCGGTATCTGGGCTTCTTGGGGAATGAAGCAAACCCGCCGAGCACCGCCGCCCTCGAAACACCACAGATAAAGCCTGTGATATTCCACCAGTTCCCCCCATATACATCCCACCCCCGCGATACCATCCCAGTGGGACAAACGGGCATGCAGCTCATATCTTTATCGATCGATCAGCCAAGGGTGTGGCTCCTCCACCTAGCGCAACGGGGGACCCGGGATCCCTGATAACAGAGGCAAGCCTTCTTGATAAGGTCGCAGCAGCGCCCCCAGATTGGCTGCCATGGACGTATCAAGGAGCCTGGAATGTCTATCAGTTCGGCATTTGCTGGCTGCCCTCTTTTCTCCCCCCCCTGGACATGCGTGATACCGAGCGCTTCCCCATCCGTGCCGCCCTGTGGCGTATCGAGAACCACAGCTGGGGGGGTCCCGCACTCTGGGGTTCTGGTGCTGGAGCCGAGTCATTGAGTGACCCAACAAATTAACCATGGCTGGGTAATCAGTGATTAGATCATGCGCTGCAAGCCCAGACCTTGCTGCCGGTTATCAAGGAGCAGTCCATTCTTGGATTCTCCCAGGCTCTGGTAGGTCTAGGGACGACAAGATTCAGCCTTCACTTCTCAGAAGTGGACCTTTCCAGACGCGGACACGGGGATCCACAGGGGCAAACCTACATAGAGCCTCATACGTGCAGGTCAAGCCATGTTTAAGGGCGAGCTCGTTAATATTTGCGGTCTTTGGTCTTCAAAAGTCAGAAATGACTTGTCAATCATGTTGACGAACCGTCATGGTCAATCCTCCCGGGTAGTTTGTTCTAGGTTAAAGTCGACTTGTTATTTGGCTGCATGTTTCCCGAGGCTCCATGACCAGGCTGTAAATCCTTTGACGGGGCAGGCTACCAACTTGAAAGGTTAAACCGGATCTAGTGATGGAATTTTTGTGTCATGATGGCGCGGAGAATTTACTGTTAGAGCGCCTCAGGAGTCATTGCTGACCACGTTGCACACGTGGAAGTTAGGTAACATCCACATCACCCTTTAACTACAGCTTGGGAATGTTCAGCCGGGTTTAAATCTTAAGGTATCAGCCTTTATTGCCAAGAGATGCCGACAGAAAATTCTGGTTCCAAGCCTTCAAAGGGATATAATCTGCTGTATTGATGCATACTCATGTGCCAGGTCATCATCTATAGAAGCCAGAAGGTCTCTGCTGAGGTTTCCAGAACCATTGACCAGCATTCCCGTGCCATCAACTTATCCCTCTTGTAGCTTTCTGTACTGGTCGTTCTAAGAACGACTGCACTTATCAAAATGCCCACGAGGCCAGACATAGATCACGCAACGCTCGCGGAACATTACACACAGTTCAACAGTTACTCCAAGCTTGAACACTCAAACACTTCATCCACATTTTGCATGCCTTTAACAGTGGTGATACATACAAGGTACATCCGGCTGTCTACCGTACACTCCAAAAGATGGTATATTACATAGGCGGCCACGTCCACCCAGCAGCCAGAAACCCTCACTCATAAACCATGCGCCATAATTTTCTTCAGCCCCGTCCCAGGTACCAGTTGTGAGCCAGCTGGTTGGTCAGGTAGCTGAAAGGCGTGGGAACCTCGGCCATGCCCTTCCTCGCCACGGGGTGGCGCAGGTAGACGGCAGCACAGATGTTTGGGTTGACCTCGAGATACCGAGGGATGAAGGCAAAGGCCGACATGTAGGCACGGGGTCGCCAGGGGGTGGCATAAGGCTTTGACTCGTCGACAGGGTTCTCGGCGTCCCTCCGCATGATGGCGGCGAGACGGCGGATCTCGTCCTGGGTGAGGTCTTCTCGGGCGAGAATCCGGGCAGCGCGGGCACGCTCTCGGTCGTCCTTGAAGCCATCCATACCCTCCTCCAAGACCCTTGTCTTGAACTGCAGTTCCTTCTCTTCCTTCTCTTCCCGCTGCATTGCCTGCTCCTCCGTCTCTTCTCCTGAGGGGGCGGGGTCAGCCTTTCGGAAGCTCTCCACGGAGCCAAGCTTCTCAATCTGGGATTGAATCTCGTAGAGGAGGTCCTTGGCGCTCATCTTGTTATCCTCTGGCAGGGAAAGGAAACGCTGAGCGGTGTCGCGGAACAAACGGAGCTCCTTCTTCTGCTTGGCTGACATGTTCTTGAGATCGCTACCCTTCAGAATCTCTCGAGCCGTGCTTCGGAGGTTCTTGACACGACGCCATTGAACATGCATCTCAGCACGTTCCTCGTCGAGGGATTCGTCGGCGAGATTGGCATCACTGGGCTTGGCTGACGCTCCCTCTTTGGCAGCTAGGTGCTCAAGAATTCTAGAACGCTGGTTGAGACCCCACTCCTTGGTCTTCTCTTCCTTGTTCTTAACGGCTTCCCTGCTTTTCTTGACCGACTCATCGGGCTTCTTTTGCTCTCCAGTTCCATACAGAACCTTTTCAATTTGGACTTGGAACATGTCGCCGGGGTTCAGGGCATAAGACGGGTGAACCATCTGCAACATGGTGTAAGCGGTCTGGGTACAGCTTTCCCGGTATTGTTAGAAACCTACCTTCTTGCCATTGACCTTGACGGCTCCGTGAATAATGAATTGGCGAGCCTGTCGCACACTGCTGGCAAACATGGCGCGGAAAACAGCCGTATCGAGTCTTCGCTCCAGAGGCGCAAATGTCATTTGCATGTATGGTGTCATGTGCTCAAAATGCTGAGACAGCATCTCGTTGACATCGCCATAGCCCGATTTCCGCTGGGCAGGATGAGAGGGAGGTCGGACCTTGGTGCTGCCCTGGGGAACTTGAGAGTAGGTCTCGGCCGTCACCTTGGACGTGGTCAAGCCTGAACCACGACCAGCCGCCTGCTCGGAACCATCATTGGCGGCGAGATACTCCGGGGGAAGGTCGACGGAGGAGAGGAGACGTCGGGAAAACAGTCGCACCCACTTCTTCTCGGAGATGTGCTCGCCGTGGTAGCCTCGGGTTTTCGACTTGGCCGCCCACTTTTGCTGGAAGAAAGTCGCTCGGCCCTTGACGAGGGGCTCTCGGCCGGCCGCACGAGCGATATTATACAGGTTGTACTTGTTCCATGATTGCCTCAGTTTCTATATCGCGTGTCGGTTAGCCGGGCTGAAATTGGAGCGGCGCAAAGCGAGATCGGACTGGAACTTGTCAATGGAGGAAGAGAGGCCAACGTACTGGGCGGTTGAGACTGTAGAATCTCCACGGCTTGCGCATCTTGACGAATTGAGGCCCACGGTGCTGGGAACTGGGCTCGTCTTGGTGAGCTTGAGGAGCCAAATTTTTGGTCTCCAGCCGATCTGGGCCAGCGGATTATCCCGCCGCTCCGATGTGAAGTTGGTGGTGGGCTGAATGCTGACATAATCGTTTCGAGGGCCTGGGGTACGTACCTCTTCATAGTGGGGCAGCCACGGACTGGCAGGAGACGCGACTCAATTAAACACGACGCGTCGCTAACCCGGAGACGATCTCGAGAAAGGGACCAAGCCCACCAACAACCACTGATTGTTGTTTCTTTTGAATATTGGCAGCCAATTTTCTCTGTTTTTGATATCTGAGCAACATTGAAAATGCTGTCTGCTTCTTCACCCATCACCTTCCCCAAAAGCTCTCCTCCTCCTCCTCCCCCGAAGCGCGCCAAACCCCACGACCATGGCCCTCCTAAACCGAAAGCCCGAGCTGGACCATTTCTGGTCGAAGATGACGACTCCGACTCAAACGATGGTGCCGAGGAATCTTTGGATATAGGGCATATGGCGAAGCGTCCTATGATTGAGGATCCGCGAGAAAAGCCCACAGAGACACTACCTGAAGACGAGTCGACAACTGCACAATCCGTCGATGACCCTGAGCCAACACCAGAGACGGTTGATACGGAAACCCATCGGCCAGTATGGTCAACTCAAAAACCTCTCTTTTCCACTTCTATTTTCAACCGACTCTCGTCCGGATCATTCACAGCCAGAACATGCAAGGGCAACACAACAACGATCAAGGAGCGCAAGACAAGCTCAGCACCCACATACGAGTCAATGATCGCAGCTCGGTCAAAGACAAAGGAAGGGCGAGCGAAACGAAGCTACTACGGCATCGACATCCATAATCTTATGAGCGCCGCCTCTGCTGAGATAGCCACCAAGCGACGGGCGCGACCTCAGGAACCCAGCGTGCCAGTACAATCGATCGAGGCCCCAGTATCAACTGGCAGGAAGCCTAAGCGAACATTACTATGGACGGAGAAATATCGAGCGCGGAACTTTATGGACCTATGCGGTGACGATGGCACCAATAGACGGGTTTTGCAGTGGTTGAAGAAATGGGACCCCATCGTCTTTCCGGGAGCGGCCAAGTCGAGGCCAGGCATCGCAAGACGGGCGGGAATGAAGCAACAGGATGAAGAAGAGAAACCGCACCGAAAGATCCTCATGCTGACGGGACCGCCCGGATTGGGAAAGACAACACTGGCGCATGTGTGTGCCAGGCAGGCAGGCTACGAGGCTATCGAGATCAACGCCAGTGACGACCGAAGTCGCGATGTGGTCAAGAACCGCATTCGAACAAGTTTGGGCACAGAAAGTGTCAAGACGGTTAGCAACCGCAAAGATGGTGAGAGGCCTGGAAAGGTGGCCAAGCCGGCGTGTGTCGTGGTGGACGAAGTCGACGGCGTCGTGTCAGGTTCAGGAGGCTCAGGTGAAGGTGGCTTTGTCAAGGCACTCATAGACCTTGTCCTTCTAGACCAGAAGAACTCGTCAGGGGCTGCGGCATCAAGCCATCATCATGGACGCAAGAAGAAGGGTGACGACTTTCGACTCATGCGTCCCCTGATTCTCATCTGCAACGATGTTTACGCGCCAGCACTTCGACCGCTCCGACAATCCGGCTTGGCGGAAATCATTCATGTGGGCAAGCCTACCATCGACTCAGTCGTCGGTCGCCTAAAGGCCGTTTTTGAGAAAGAGGGCATTCCCTGTGACAAGGACGCCGCTCGAAAGCTTTGCGAGGCAGCATGGGGCATGACCAGCGGCATTGATGCCAAACGGGGCGCTGAGAGCACAGTCGAGGGTGACCTTCGAGGTATTATGGTGGTTGGTGAATGGGTCGCAGGACGCTTCCGAGCATCGCCTCTGGATGCCACAGGCCGCCTTACTCGGCAATGGGTAGAACGCAATGTGCTTCAAGATCTTGCCAACGGCGCTGGTGGTGCTCGTGGGATTGGCCGCGGGGGTGTCAAAGACATCATCTCACGTCTGTTCCAAGAAGGCGGCGGCTTTCCCAAGCAGGCCATGGACTTTTCAGAGTCAAAGACGAAGCATGAGCAGCCAAAGGCCGAGCTGGGCTTTGGCGAGTACCGGAAGAAGTTCGCCATGGAGCGCCTACGGCACATGATTGACACGAGCGGCGAGATCAGCCACATCGTGACCGAGGTGTTTGCCGAGTATCCCAACCGCGAGTTCAACGACGACCTCTACCTCACAAAGCCCAACCAGGCGTACGAGTGGCTTCATTTCCACGATACTTGCCAGTCACGGCTCTACGCCAGTCAGGAGTGGGAACTCGCGCAATACCTCAGCCAGCCTGTGCTGGCATGTCACCACCTATTCGCTTCACCGAAGCGGTATATGCCCAATATGGGCTATGACCGTCGTTGGGGTGGTGATGCCGAGGAAGATACCACGCCTCCGATGCCCTTCTCCGGCCCTCGCGCCGACTATCAAGCCTACGAAGCTGAGCGACAGAACCGGGCTCAGCTCCAGGCCCTGCAGAGCCAGCTTCCTCCGACACTCATGCGATCGTTCCGCAGCGTTGAGGACGTAGCTGCCGAGTTCCTCCCGTACCTGGTGCGTCTCGTGTCCCCTGATGTCAAGCCTGTCGTCGTGGGCGGGAGTCAGGGAACCACTGCCAGCGTACGCAAGGAGAGCGAGCGCGCCATGGTCAAGCGTGCGTCTCAAATCCTCGCCGAGGTGGGCATTTCTATGCTAAAGGGCAAGATTGAGAGTGAATCAGTGGTCAATCGGGGGGCGCAGTACGTTTACCGCATGGAACCGTAAGTCATGACCATCTGCCTTCTTCATATCGACCTTTGTTAACCTTGCATTGCAGTGATCTCGACGCTCTCGCCACATTCGAGACTGGCGCTTCACTGCTCCTCGCCTCGGCCGCGCCCACGCGCTACGCCGTGCGGCAGGTGCTCGACCAGGAACTCCACAAGACGAATGTTGAACGAGAAGCCATTGCTCGCCAGGCGCGGTTCCAGGCCGGCAGCACCTCCGGCCAGCTCGAGAGCCTGAGCAAGGCTGTCAGCTCTAAGAACAAGAAGATTGCCGAGGGGATGTCTGCCAAGGACGCAAAGCAGGTCAAGCGTGACTTCTTTGGCCGCGTCATTGTGGAAAGGCCGGCCGTGCGGACTGGCGAGGACGGTACGGAGCAGGGAGGGCATAATGAGGAAAAGGAGCGCAAGGTGTGGGTGACGTATCACGAAGGGTTGAATAATGCTGTGAAGAAACCCATGTCGTTGCAAGAGTTTATGAGAGGTCTATAATTATAGGGTCAAGGTGCATAGGTAGCGAATGAGACTTTTTATCAATATTTATCAAGACGCTCGTGTATTCTAATAGTTTATACATCTATGCCAACACACATGCAGTAGTGTCCAAGAAAACATGTCTCATCAGGGGGAACTCTCTCTCTCTCTCTCTTTTCTCTACAGCTTGGCCTTGGGCCTCTGCGCCGGCACAGCCAAGGGGTCATAGACACTCGTCGACAGGTTATCCGCAGGGATGGCGGAATGCTGGAACAGGCTCCGCGTGTCGAGGAGGCCAGGGTGAAGCTCGTCGATGCGGTTGCAGCCGATGAGACGCATGTTCATCTCGAGCTCATCCTTCAGCAGCTGCATGGCGCGGTCAACACCAGGCTCTCCGTACGCGCTCATGGCGTAGAGGAAAGGCCTTCCGATGCCGACACCGCGGGCGCCCAGACACAGCGCCTTGAGGATGTCCGTCCCGCGTCGCACTCCGCCGTCGACGTACACCTCGATCTTGGAGTCGAGGCCCCTCTCCCGCAGGACGGGCATGGTCTCTGCGAGGACCTCGACGGCAGACCGGGCAAACTCGAGCTGGCGGCCGCCGTGGTTGGACAGCACGACACCCTGGCATCCGTACTCGACGGCCTTCAGCACGTCCTCGACGCGCTGGACGCCCTTGATGATGATAGGCATGGACGTGATGCTCTGGAACCAGGGGATGTCCTTCCAGCTGAGGGCCGGGTCGATAAACGTCGAGATGGCGCGCGCGGCGCCCTGGCTGTTGTCCGTGTCCTGGCCCTCCTGGACGTGCGTGCCAGGGTCGGTGAACTTGGAGCGCATGTCCTTTTCTCGGCGTCCCAGCTGCGGCGCGTCGACCGTGATGAACAGGCCCTTGCAGCCGCGCTTTTCGGCGTGCTGCACAATCTTGCGTGTGATCTCGCGGTCCTTGTTGACGTAGAGCTGCAGCCACTGCACCTGGTCGCCGACGCGAGCATCGATGATCTCGTCAAACGAGCAAGAGGCGAGCGTCGGGATCATCTGGATGATGTTGTGCTTGCCCGAGGAGCGCGTGAGCACCACTTCACCCTCTGGGTGGCCTAGCTTGCCGAGGGCTGTGGCGGTCACGTAGACGGGGATGTCAGTCTTGTCGCCAAGCATGGTGGTGGTGATGTCGACGTTCTCCACATCGACGAGGATCTGAGGGCGGAACCAGATGCGGTGAAAGGCGCTGTGGTTCTCACGCAGAGTCTAGACAAGTCAGTACATCTCCAGAGAGCAAGAGTAAGACAGCCGTACAATCTCGTCGTCGGCAGCGCTCGAGTAGTATCCCCAGGCCGTCTTCTTCATGACCCTCCTCGCCACGGCCTCAAAGTCGTGCAGGTTGTAGCACTGCGACAGCAACGGCTTCTGGTCGACGCGCTCCAGGCGGTCCGCCTCATCGGGGTCCTCCTCCTTCTCCTCCTGCTGGACGGTGCCCATGTCGACGGGGCCGAGGTGCTTGGAGGCATCGAGGTACTTGTCGAGGGTGTCGGGAGGGTGGATGGGCTCGTACTCTTCTGTGGCATCTTTGCCCTGGGGGGTGTTAGCTGGGTATGGTCCAAAGTAGGGATCAGGCGCAAAGGACGTACAGCGTATTTCAGGATAATCTTTTTACCTCCAGGGTGTTCTATAGCTCTGTCAGTCCATCTCGTCGCCCAGAGTCTTCTCCTTGTTGGCCGTACCTGGCAGAAACTCTGTCACATCATATGCTTTACCCTATGGCCCCCAGTCAGTCAATCAGTCGAGCGCAAGCACGCAATCAGGCCTCTTACGTGCACAATGACCCAACACGAGTCTGCATTGTTGTGCTCGGCAACGTCGGCGCCCTTTAACACCATGGTGAAGAGTGATTTGTGTGTGTATACAAAGTCTGGTCGTAGGTAGGATGCGCAAAAAAGGCAGTGGCAGGACGAGGAAGGTGCCTTTGGCCCGAGGTTTGAATGACGAAATGCTCGGCTTTGGAAGGTGCCAGGTCCAAGGGTTGGTTGGTCGGTGCTGTGCAATAGCGAAGAGGTCCAAGAACAACAGCTCACAACGATAATAACAAAGAAGAAGAGGAGGAAAAAGAAAGAGAAGAAGAAGCAGAGGAAGAAGAAGACAGGAGCCAAAAAAGGACAAAGTAGCCGCGCTGCTCCGGACCCGGAGGCTCCAACTAAACGCCAGCGGAACCGACTCGGGAGAGCAACAACACAAACGGCGGAACATTGGATGGAAGCTGTCCCGCTCTGGCTCTTGCGGGGGAAGATCCCCACTTCCTGACCCCAAAACAGCCACTAGAACCTCCTCGATTAGCACAGCTAGCGGTGTCCCTTCAGTGGGCGAGCCGCTAGAGCTTAGCGTTGGGGGTCGCAGCTCGGCCGTCGGGGCAATGATGTGCGGGGTGCAGCCGTCGAGCTACTCCATAAAAGGGTCTTCGGTCGCATCTCGACCTCTTCTCGGTGTAAAGAGCGGCGAAGTCGACTGCAACTCCTGCCGAGACAAATATCAACTCTCCTAGGTATGCATGTAGGTCAAACGTGGGTTCCGATTGTCTACATGTATTGCTCAATGTCAACTCCTACTGGTGCTGCAGTGTGCTAGATCGCCACAACTTTTCTCCCTCCTCCTTCTCCCTCCCTCCCATCTCTTTGATGTCCCCCCGGTGACTATATATACTTGTCCCAGTTGACCCCTGAAGCATCCACTTTCGGTGCCATTCAAGGACTCAGTACTCATAAACCCCCGAGTGATCCAATCCTTCTGTCCCTCTGCCTCCATCGCCCATTACTTCCATGCATTCAACCCTGCCCATGGATCATGAGGTTGCTGTGGCGCCGCTGACTGAGGCTGCGCGCTGGTCGGATGCGCGCTGTTTGGAAACTCTTGATTTCCATAATGGAACGTCTGCTGCGGTCCCAGCGGAGGGGGACCTGGGGGAGGAGGCGGCGGGACGAATCCTGGAGGCACATAACCCCCCTGCGTCTGTTGCGGCGCCGCCGATGCTCCGTATCCGCCGAATGATTGATGCCCTTGGTGTCCAAATGTTGTCTGGTTTGGAGGGGGCGATGCTGCACCTCGATAACCGCCCATCGCAAACGAGGTCTGGTTCGGCGGTGGAGATGTCGCGTACTGGCTTGGGTTATACGTGGGCTGGACAAACGTGTTGATGGGAGCTGGCCCAAAAGACTGTGTTGTTGGCGCACCACTAAAGCTCTGGTATCCTTGCTGCGGTGCCATCGTTTGTTGGTTTGGCGGCGGCGAGCTGGGCACCTGGTACTGTCCTGGGAAGCTCGACTGGGTGTATCGAGGGCCCTGTCCCTGCTGGAACACGGGTGCTGGCGTAGGCCGGTTCGTGGGTTGAGGTGATGCCGACTTGCTCGGGTCCATCGACATTCGGTCCATGAGCCCCCGGAGCCTCTCCCGCTCCATCTCGGCATGCGAGTTCTTACTCGTCGACCGATCCTGTTCGATCTGGTTGAGTAGTTGTGCGCCCTCCGATCTCCGGTTGTTGACAAACGTTTCGACGTTCTTTTCCAGGCTCTCCACCGTCTCACACATCTCCGAGTACCAGTTCTTGGCGCCCTGCAGTCCTGCAACCAGATCCAGGAACTCCTGGTATGCCCGCTTATACCGGTTGATGACTGAAGATCGCTGCCGCTGGATTGTTTCGTACTTGTTCTGCTCCGACTGTACCCGCTTGTCCTGCAGTAGCTTATTGAATGTGCTTGTAAGCTCCTTCATCAAGGCCGACTGCTTGTGGTTTGCCTGTATCAGTCGGTTCTGGTGGGACCTGAACTTTTCCAATTCCTGCTCAAAGAGCTGCGTCTCATAGTTTGATATCGACTTCTTGTTGAGGATGAGAATTTGGGAAATGTCGTCGTTGTGAGCCTCGTCAGGGTCAGCAATAGTACTCAACCATCAGTAGATGCACTCACCTTGTCCTTCAAGTCCTTCAGCACCTGGTTTCGTTCTCGCTTGATAAGGTTGAGCTTCTTCAGAATATCCTCGACCTTGTTGATCTGGTCCATCACGCTGGGTCCCTCGTCGAAATCGTCATCCAACAGGTTGGGCTCACCGCCGGCCGGGCTGGTTGCGTTGCTGGACCTCGCTCGTGCCTCGGCAACAGCTTGCTGAAATAGCTGATCAACTTCACCCGTCTGAGCGGCTCGCCTCATTTCATCAAAGTCCATCTCGTTTTGCCGCAGCTTGCCTGCCAACTGGTTGTCGCTTCTCATGGCTTCGTCGAGGGCCTCGCGGTAGTTGCGGATGTCGCTTCGAAGCGTTGTCGTCAACCTCGAGCTGGGCTGCTGTGTCCACTCGGTTTCGTATTTGGAACGCATCTTCTCGCACACACCCTCCTCCATATCCAGCTGCTTGGTGCTCTTTTCCAAAATCGAGATGATAGACTCCTTCTCTGTCTTCAGAGACCCAAAAATGGCCACTGGGTTCTCATGGTCGGAAACATCTTCGCACCATTGCCGGAAGTCTTCGTCGGGCAGAATGTCCTGGTCAAAGCCACCCTTCAGCACCTGCAATGCGCCCGGAAGCCTCAGATAATCCAGGCTAGCAGCCATCTCGCCGTTGGCTGTATCCACTCGCTCCGTCTCGGCTCTCACAAGCTTGGCCTTCTCCTCGTCATACAGGCTCGCAGATTCCGTCACGGCGAATGGGACAATCTTTGAGAAGAGATCGGGACCGGTGATGTGCTGGATGTCTTGACCAGCATACAACTCGCTAACGGGGATGGGCTTGGCGGCTGGCAGCTTGGCAACGGCCTCGAGACTCGCTTCCGCGGGCACTTCTTGGTGATAGATATAGTCGTTGTCTCTCAAAAGGCTTTGCAGCTGGTTCTGTACGGTCGAATGATGGCGCTTGGTCAATTCCTGAAGTGTGACACCACACTCGGCGCTAAGGTTAGAGCTCAGGGGCGTTGAGTTGGGGAAGTTCCTGGCAACCCGCTCAGCCTCTTTTGCCTGGGCCTCGGCAACCTGCAATCGTCCGACAGCGATACCATGCTGGTTGGCCTCGTCGTCTGCCATGGCTTGATAATATTGCGCCATGGAGTTTAAGAGGTTAGTTTTGACCTATGCCCGTCAGCTCAGCTAATCTCTAATCGTGCTCAGGGGTGGTGTTACCTGAATCATCATCAACCACACTTTTTCGAAAATGGCCTTGTTCACGTTTTCTTGCACTCCCTCGAGAGCCTGGCCGTACAAATAGCCAGCCTGGGCCGCAAGTTTGGCGAGCAGGCCAATCTTTTTCTTGTCAGCGATCTGCTTCTCGAGAAAGATCTCTTGTGCTTGAGCAAGCATAACGTGAATAAGGGTCTTGACAGTTTCTCTGCTAAGGTCGGACGAAGGCGCGTGCAGAAAGTTCTCGTTGATGTAAGTGAACATGCCGGCGGAGGCCTGGAAGTTACGGTAGGCCATTTTGAGGCCGGACTCCTCGGCTCGGTCTTGCATAGTGGCATGGCAGGAGAGAATAGCGGAGATGTTGAAAATGATGGAGGCTTTCTCAAAAGCAAGAGAGTATTGCGCTGTGGACTTGTGGGTAAAAGCGTCGAACCTAGTTGGGGCAAAATCAGCATATTAGCATGTGCTCTCTGGAAATGTCGTTTAAAAAAAAGCGCACCATGTAAATGAGATCTTGATATGTTGTTCGTCGACGGGAAATCGCAGGTCGAGGAGCTCAAGCTGGCCGTAGTAACGGTATAGCATATCCCTCCCAGACGTGCTGTCGGTGCCAGCGCCTCGAATGTCTTGTCTCAAACGATTAAGTGTGGCACATTCCTCCGCATAGCGTTCAGGGTCGTCGCCATATGTGTCGCGGATATAGCCTTTGAGAGGTGCAATCCAATCGATCTCGTTGGTGGCCTTGAGAGGCACCGAGATCATAGGGGACTGCGACATGGCGGTCGACGGCTGAAGGGGCGCGATCGAGCAGACGGAAAGAAGCTTGTTCAGGGGCGAATTGGAAGCCCGATGAGTTGTGGCCGGGGAGCCAAGGGCATGCGGGTTCGCGCGGAGGAATCGGTAGGAGCTCGCGGGCGAGAGGTCGGGCGGATGCAGGTGATGGTTGCAGCTGAGCTAAGACTGAGCGACCCGAAAGGACGGACGGGGAATGACGAGATCGGGCCTCCCGGGGAGCAGGGTCGATAGACGGCTGGTCGCGGAGAATGCGACCCGATCTAGGTATCTCTCGTGGGCAGTAGCGGCAACGAGTTGGCGGGTCGTTGGATGATGATTTGGGGGCGGCAGCGGGGGACAGGCCGTGAGCTTCAAGGACACAGGGTGCAGCTGCGCCGTGAACAGGGGGCGTCAAGCGAGGTACCGAGGTTTGTGGCCCGAGAGGAGGTACCGCAGGTCGACTACGGGCGGTCTCGAGGAGGTTGTGAGGGTTGGAGAGGGAGAGATGGAGGGATCGATCAAGGTCCGAATCGAGGTCGAGGGTCGAGGTTGACGGGGAGCGGGGTCTGAGAGTGACGAGGCCTGGCCCAGGTCCAGTTGGCGCACGGCGGTGACGAAATAGTTATTGGAAGGGGTAGGGGTAGGGCCCCAGACGCTGGACCTTGGCTGCCGGATGTCACTGGAGTTGGGGAGGAGGAAAAGGGAAACGAAAACGCCGCATCGGACGAGACGAGAGGGCAAGAGTCCAAGTTCTTGGGACGGGCAGGGCGCGTCGATGCAAGCGGGAAGCTTCAGGTTGGGTTGCCACGAGGCCAGCTGCCGCGGAGCTCGTCTTCACTGGTTGGCTGCAAACACCCTTCCTTCAGTGGAGGGTGCCCTGAGGAGAGAGTTGGTGAGGCTTGGAAGCGCCAGAATTAGCAGTCCAGTATCCGTAGAGACACAGTAGCCGCCCAGCCCGGGCATTGCCTAGCCAATATCTAAGCTTAAAGATGCACTGCACCGCCCTCTCCCTCGTTCCCTCAGAAAATCCCACTAATTGGGCTCTTTTGCATATCACCAAGGCCCTCCGCATGTCTCTCGGTCAAGATCCCAACCACCCAGTCCTCTCCAACCCATGGAATGGTGGATGGCAGCCCTCCCGTTTGAGGTCCCCACCCGGCACCCCAGGGCAGGAGCTCTTACGTAGTAGTGCCTAATCACACTAAGAACCGCCTGACGGTCTGCCCTTAGGGCGAGATCCTGCAGCCAGTAACGTCGCTGAAGTGCCCTGTGAGCCACCTCGTGTCCCGTGCCTCGTGGCTGAACCTTTCCTGCCTTGTCCAAGCCTCTCTTTCTTAACCGCCCGCCAACTCCTTCCTCCTCCTCCTCCATCACCGCCCATCATCCGACGATGCCATTCACACTGCCACAAGCTACCTAAGCACGCCGTCTCATTTCTTTTGTTTCGACCTGGTATACAGCGCATTGGATACGTGGAGAGTGTGCAACGCTGATGCCTGTCGAGGCAATGGCGGCGTGGTGCCGCGTCACTTCAACCCCGTATCTCCAGGCATCACAATTCTTGATGAAAGCCGTGGTATCCATCGCCGTCGTCTTAGTGAATCATCACCATCGATTCAGCGTCTCTTTCACCTCAAAAAGCCTCACCAAGTCCCTGTTTGCCGACCTGATCAGCGACTGCAGGGAGCTCCCTTGACTGGCCGATCCCATCAGTGACATTCGCCTAAAGTGCGCCTCCAGAAGGAGACCCGTCACTTTTCCAAACGCCAAGCCAAGCTCCCCGAGAATCACTTCTTGAAATCGGGACGGAGCAGGTATAATATCTCGAATTTTCCATGTGTCCCAGAAAGAAGGCCTCAGCCGCCCTAAGCGCCCTGGTCACACCAAGTCGAGGGCACACATTAAATCAACGTGGACAGTTCATCATGCGTGAGCTTGAGATTGTGTTAACGATACAGGTTGTGCTTGGTGGTTGCCGGGTTCCCTTCAGGAAAATACGCTACTACATGTCCCACCAAGACATCACCGCCATCTCGCATTATCACGGCACAGCCCCGGCCGGCCACTTGACGTCCAAGTTTCAACAATCACGACCCGTCCTCGATTGTCTTGCTCTCGACATCGTTCACCCTCGTCTGATGACTCGGAGCTAATGCAAGTGACACTGGCCTCATCCCAGCCACGAACACAATCCCACGTGTCATTGGCCCATTCCATGACCGCCAACACGGGGTCCCGCCCCAATCCGCAACAGCGAGCGGCCCGCTGCTGCAGGGGTTCTGCTCCCTCTCAAAGGGTCGCCGCGGCCTATTATGCGGCCGCATCTCTGATCTCTTGCGTAAGTGGTGCCTGCGGAACGTGCGCCATTGGGGCCGAGATGCGGCCATGTTATAAGACATCCGACGAACCTCGATATCACAGCCGGACCCTCTGGTTTGGGTATGATGTGACGCCAAAAGGAAACGCACGATATCACGGTACCTGGGCATATACGCGGGCTCTACCCATGCGAGCTGACTATCGTCATACGTAGTAGACGGCAGATGGGTTTCCCTGCGGGAATCGACTGACAGAGTTGCATCAGCCCATACCCCAGCCAGCCACGGCCCGCTTGTCACACCGCAAACTGTCAAACAGCGACCGCTTCTAGTGATGTGATTCAAGATTGGCGACGGGGTTATACCCATCCTGTCCCTTTCACCGACCCGGGTTGCTTCAGGGTGCCTCGTCCCAGTTAAACCTGTCCAGCATTCAAGATCCACGTGTTGCGGTCCAAGGTCAGCCTGCAACGTATGGTCTTATAATGACTCGAATATCTACTGTCGTTGCATGACCCAGGGTCCTTCTATCTCGTCGAGTGTCTCGGAGTAGCTGTCCTGGTTTGATTCGTGCTGGCACTCGGAAAGTTGTGGGGTCATTTTGCCTGGTATGTGAACTGACGACACCTGCTCCGTGGGACGTCATTGAACCCAGAACTTGCGGTGTTGTACTGTACGTTGATCCTTATCAGGCTTGACCAAGAGGGTTGGCCCTGTCTATGTGGGTTACTGGTGCTCCTATGGTTGGATCGATGACGGTGAGTGTCGATATGAAGCAGAAACGATGCTCTTGACATAGGGAGTGTGCTTTCAGGCTGTCAACTAATGAGGTTTCGTAGGAAGCCCTGGAGACCGATATCGTTCCAACATGATAGTATTCGGAGACCAGCTGGCTGAGAGCGATACAGATGATTGAAGCAATACGTGAACTCGGTGCTTTCTCATCCCTGGAGATAATAATCCCAGCCGGGTCATCGTTAAATAACCGGTCAGCTTTCAAGGATCATCGTCATTCACTAACGATTCCAAGGACAACTTCCTTGCACTTTTCTTCCTATGATTGCCGGTTGACGAAAGGTTCCCAGGCCCGGGAGTGGGGCCGAGAGACGGTGAATTCGAACGGATATGGGCCAGGAAACCGCTTGCCATGACTCTACCTGTGCCATCATTCGCTCCCAGTCCCAGGAAGCATATCGAAGATATCTCAGAGGGCTTGGCTGAGGGTTCGATCACTTGTTCACACCTTTGCTAGACTGTGGGAGGAAGACTCTCAGACCTGAATTGCAAACAGATTTCTTAACAATCCGGTATGGTGTAGTGGCTAACATTTCGCGCTCTCATCAACTCAGTTGAGAGATCCTTTTCCGCGGAGCCCAGGGTTCGATTCCCTGTACCGGAGACGTTTTCTTTTTGCTTGTCCTCTCACCGTTGACGGTTATTGAATTATTTCTTCTTCATGGTGGACAGTCAGTCAGTCAGTCCGTGGACAATCAATCAATTAATCTTCTTTTTATTTAGGCGTGGTAAGATAGCTAGCTACGTATCCTAAATAGATCCTCATCAATATCTCTTTAACTGTTTGTTATCCTGAGGTACCCATGCTCGACAAAGGACCATCCGCCGAAACTTTCAGCGTACCACGCATCGGACAGCCTCCAATGTCATATATGCAATGCCCCTGGAGGTCTAAGAAAGGAGTCCATTATTGAGCCTTCAGGGCTCAATCCTTGGCTGTATGGCAAAGTGCAATCGGATGCTTACCCCTCCATGCTCTGAGATGAATGAAGAGCTTTTGCGATACAGGATAGATATATCGACAATCATATTCTCATATCTTTGGTTAAACCCGAGCTTGATTCATACTGTCCGTAAATGGGCGTGTGGCCATTCCAACTCTTCCAATTCTTCACAAGCCCGGGTTGGTGGTATAAGTGGTGGATCACACATATAAGTGTCACAAACTCCTCGCTGGCTTGTTTCAACCTGTCAGCACTAAAGATAAATTCAGGGCAATTTCTGACATACTCGAGCTTGAACTCTAGCTAGGCAACTCGGCTGGAGTTCCCAGGACGCCCTGTTGTGTATGTATCTCACCTCCTTCATTGGAGTCACGAACCTGTTGCCAGCTCACCCTGGAGACAGACTGCTGGATGAGAATCTGTGTGCAGCTGAGCGATTCTCTTTCTTATGATATATCGTATTTGAGATTTAATAGTCTACAATTCCCTGAGCACCTGTGTGCCCTCTCTGAGCAAATACCGGACAAGTTTGTTGAGCTGGAATGTTCTAGTAGAATAGTGGCCCTTTACTGTCTAGGAAGCCGAGTGTGCGCAATTCATTGCTTGTCGGTTTCTGCCGAGTAAAGCTCTCACTCATTCGACGAAAACAAGTAATTAAAGTAGCGGACTGTGGCATAAAAATGACGAGAGAGGAGGAAGACGATGAAGTCATCGGGAAGTGACATGAGGGGTTCGCAACTCGGTTGGTTTGCTCGTGAAACTTGATTTCGACAACAGTCGATACGACAACTTTCGAGGAAATACACACTCAGAGAGAGACGGAATACATGATGCCTCAAGAAGATCCGACTCGCCGTTTCGCGAATGCGATGCACAATGTCTACGGCGACTTTGACAAGCTGTCCGATGCCGACGCCGAAATGTGGGTTCCGCCCGATGACCCCGGAGCCGGAGGTCACCGCGGCCGGTATCTCTGGACGGATGCTTTCGGCGTTGTGAACTTGATTACTCTGTTTGAGGAAACAACCACGCAAAAGTATTTAATCTTGGCGAGGCGTCTTGTCCAGACTGTTCACGATGTGCTTGGGCGCACGAGGGACGGATCAGCAAGACTTGCTGGTGCGACGGATGAGGAGCCGCTTAAGGGGGGGTTGAGGATAGGCAAGATGGATGCGTCGGGGAGTGATGGGGATGGTCAGTATCATCATTACCTGACGCTTTGGATGTTTGCTCTCAATCGTCTCTCGTGGGTAACTGGCGATCCCTCCTTCAACGACTCGGCTATTCAGCTCGCAAGATCGATCCACCCTCACTTTGTCTTTCAGTCATCGAGCAGACTGAAGATGGTCTGGAAGATCTCGACGGACTCGAAGAAGGTCCTGGTACCATCCGAAGGCCACTTAGACGCCGCGACGGGCTACGCCATATACAGGATGCTCCAGGAGACGGCAGTCAAGCAAGGTCGCAAAGACCAACTCCTCAAGCAAGAGATAACCGACTACGAACAGATAATGACCAGAAAAGGCTCCGTGTCTCCAAGCGGCGATCCCCTAGACCTAGGGATGGGTCTCTGGATCTGCCACTTTTACCAAAACGAGGAGTGGGCGGATACCTTTACCGAAGAGGCGCTCGAGCTCGTCGACCAGATCTTTGACGGCAACTGCTCAGACATGAGCGGCAGCGCCTCCCGGAGATTGGCATTTAGGGAGTTTGGCGCTTGTCTGGGTGTCCAGTGCGTCGGGGCGGATGAGCCTTTGAAGAGCCAGATCGACATGTTGATGAGGTTCTGGGAGAGGCATCTTGAGCAGCATGACCGAGATGGCTTGAGGCCTATTTCTCAGGTCATGTTTGCAGCGGCTTTGATCCCGGGAGGTGAGTTTGCCTTTTTTTGATCCCAGTTTAACTCAGAGTGATTTGACTGAGGATATATAGCGTTTCGGAGAGGGTTCATTGTTGGCAACGAACCGTGAGCTTGCAAGGAAGGGATGCTTGTGCTGTTGGGAGTATTCTTTTAGGGGAGGCGTTGTATGATCTGTCTTTTTTCTTTCGGGTTCAACATCAAGGTTACGAACCTCTCGATCTTTTCTTTTAATCAGATACCCTCACATGAGGGTCCGGGCATCCAGCTGTTGGCTGCCTGTACGGATGGGTTGTGGGGTTAGTGACATGGGAAAAGGGGCTAATATTGAATAACCAGGTGGATGGATGTAATGGTTGCACTCTTTGGCAGCCAAACTCTGGAGAATGATGGCGCATATCAACTGTATTAAGACTCCAGTGGCAACATGATCACAATGCCGGGTATGGAAATCCCTATTCTGACCAAAGTTGCAATGATTGTCAAGTTTTATATTGCACTTCGATCCGTGGCCATCCTTGAGAGGATCTACCAGGATAAGACATTGATCAACGTAGCCCAGTTTCAAGAGATTTGTAACGTATAAAGTTCTTGTCGAGGTATAAGTATACATCAGCAAGCACAACCCGCCGTCATGCTCCGTCTAGAGAGGTATTCCATCCAGGTTTGGTATCTAAAGGGTGTAACGAGACATTCTCGCAGACTCGTACAGAAAGAAAACAAGAAAAGAAAAGAAAAAGAAAGGCATCGAAACTCCATCCAACTGCTATAACCAGCAACAAATCAAGTACAGACAGGCCGTGTGCGTCATTCATAATTCCCACGCTCGCTTCCCGTATGGTATCTTTGAATCCTCCATCCACTCCCTCCCTTGCTATTACCACCACCCTGCAGCCTTCTATGTGTTTTCAAGCCAGGCCAACTGATCCATCGTCTTGCCTAGTCCTGGAAGAACTTGACAATCTGCTGCAGGTCGCGCAGACCGACACCGTGCTTGGGGTAGCAGATGTAGACCTCCTCGCCGAGAGCACCAAACTTGGATCGGAAGCTGGCCTTGCGACGGAGGCCCAGGCTGTCGACAATGGAACGGTAGGTAGCAGCGAGGAAGCGGGCGCGAAGACCGCCGACGTGCTCACCGGGCGTGAGTCTCTCAGAGACACCAGCGCCAAAGGTGACTTGGCCGGTGACGCTGGACAGAGCGTGGCCGATGAGAACCTCGATGGCGCCGTTGACAGCACCAGGGAAGTCCAGAGCCCACTTGACTTGCCAGCCGTGACGGGGAGCAAGCTTGGCCAGCACCACAAGAGAGAGGATCTTGCCATCCTTCTCGGCGGCAAAGTATCGTCGATGCTCCATGTCAACCCAGGGGCGCACCTCGGTCAAGTGAACCTGCTTGCCCTTGCGGGAAGCCTTCCACTCCTCGATGGCAGGGTTGGCGCGGTTGATAAAGTCCTCGTCGGCCTTGACCTCGTGAATCTTAACACCCTCGCGCTCAACACGGCGTGCCTTGGCGGGGAGACCAGTGATCTGCGAAGGGTTGTGCTTGTCGGCGTCGACACGCTGCTCCTCAGTGCAGGACAAGCTCCGCCAGCGGAGCTCCGAGGCGAGGATCTTCTGAACCTCATAGGAGACGAGCATCCAAACAGGGGTCAAGCGCAGGTCAACAGTGATGTGCTTGATAAAGGCGCGGATGACCTCCTGATACTGGCTGCGGTCGCACAGGGGATCGCCGGTAATCATAGCAAACTTCTCCTGCTGAACCCAGCCGATAGCAGCACCAGTCTCATGTCGCCAGATCTGGAATCGTTCGTCGAGCCAGGATGTGTTGGAAGCGTCGCCGTAGTTGGCGATGAGCTTCTCCAGGGCGGGAGGAGCGTCAGCGTGGTGAGGCTTGGTGGTATCGGCCTCGGGGTGAGGCAGACCAGGGGCCTTGGTCGGGAGAGACTTGGGGTCACGGTGGAAGAGAGAAGCATAGCGCACATCGCCGAGCTCAAGCATCCAGGCAACGATACGCTCGAGACCAAGACCAGCACCAGCGTGAGGAGGGGCACCAAGATCAAAGGCGGTCAGATAGTCCTCCATACCATCCTCAGCCATGCCAGCAGCGGCCATGTTGGCTCGGAGCTCTTCAACATTGTGAATACGCTGGCCACCAGAGCAGATCTCCTGGCCTCGGATAAAGATGTCGAAGGATCGTGTCCACTTGGGATCTTCGGGGTCCTTGGCGGTATAGAAAGGTCGGGCGTTGGCCGGGAACTTATCAAGGACGTAGTAGTCGGTGTTGTACTTTTCGCGGACGAGTTGGCCGAGGCGGATCTCATCAGGAGTAGACAAATCCTCTTCCTCGACATCGCGGCCGTCGTCGCGGAGCATCTGAAGGCCCTCGCTGAAGGGGATAATAGGGGTCTCATCGAGCCACTTGAACTCTCCGCTGGGCCATCGCTTGCGGATAACCTCGAGCTCTCGAGAAGAGTAGACGGCCTTGAAGACTTCCTTAAGGAAGATGTCGATAAACTGAATGACCTCGTGGTAGTCGGTGTCGATGGCCATCTCGAGATCGAGGCCAGTGTACTCGGTCAGGTGACGGTGAGTGTTGGAGTTCTCGGCACGGAAGACAGGGCCGACCTCAAAGACACGACCAAAATCGGCGGAGATGGACATTTGCTTGGCGAGCTGAGGGCTCTGAGCAAGGAACGCCCGACGGCCAAAGTAGTTGACGGGGAAGACAGCGGCGCCGCTCTCGGTGGCAGCGGGCTGAAGCTTGGGAGTGTGGATCTCGACAAAGCCATACTCTTCGAGGGTGTTTCGGAACGTGCGCGAGACCATGGATCGCACGCGGAAGAGGGCTTGGTTAGAAGGATGTCGAAGATCAAGGATGCGCGACGACATGCGGTTGCGCAGACTCTCTGGGGGCTTGTAGTTGGTGAAGGGGAGGTTCTGGGCAGCGTTGACGAGGTGGACAGAGCAAATGTCGACCTCAACTCCAGAGTGCGTGGCCGATCGGATGGGCTCTGGGGGCTGCTTGAGGATACCCGACACTTGGACGAGCGACTCGGAGCTGATCTTGCGCACCCACTTGACGAAGTCGGCGTTATCGGCATCGCGAGCAAGGACGCCCTGGACAGAGTGCGTCTGGTCTCGGAGGAGGAGAAAGTCGAGAACCTTGGACATGGGGCGCTGGGTCTCAATACGGGCCCGGAAAGTGACCTCGGTACCGATGGGGAGCGCGTCGAGCTGGGCAACGGTGTTGATCTCGCCCGGGTGGACAGGCCAGTCGGCGCTCATACTGGTGCGACCGCTGTCGAGAGACGTGCGGCTGCTGCAGACGGCGGCATCTCGAGTGGTGGACGTGCCGTCCATGCTGGACCTGGCCGAGTCCCGGTTCTGGAGCTCGACACCGCTGTCGCGCATGCTATTGTGGAGGATGGATGCTGTGGTGGAGTGTCTGGGCAGTGACGTGACCGTGCTGGTGGTACTGCCGCTTTGGGAAGTCGCGACGGCGACGTTGGTGTTTTTGGCCGCCATCCAGGGCTCAGGGCTGTGGATCGACGTCGGCGATGACGTAAGACTTGCCTCAGACAGGACAGAGTCAATGGTGGTCGAGTCGGAGGAGGATGCGGCAGAAGAGAAAGATGTGAATGCAGATGAGGTAGAAAGTGCCAAGACTGGAGATGAGGGAGACGACGTCGAGCCTTTAACAACTCGATGCTTGGGTCCCAGCGGGATGCCAAAGGCTGAGGCGACGGGAGCAAGGATGCCCGTCATAGCTTGGTTCTGGGGGAGGGTGTGTGCGTGTGGCACGGTGGGGTCTGTGAGGGAAACAAACAGACGAGCCACACTTGAGAAAAAGCCTGGGCTGGGTTGGACTGGGTCGGGTCGGTGCTGCAGAGTCGATGACGATCGTGTGGGCTGCTTTTGGTTGCTCTGGCTCCTTTTGGGCTTGGGTTAAACTGGCGCCGGTCGGGGGATCAGAGCCGGGGGGACGACAGGTTCATGTAGTAGGTAGTTTTGCTCGACAGTGACTATGATGTCTGTTTTGTCTCGGAATTCTCGAGTGGCAGAAGGAGTTAATACACGTGTACCGTGTGTGTGCCAAGGAAGCAAGGCAGTGAAGTGGGTAGTAGTGAATGGCTGGCAGGTCGATGATGATCTTGTGTCATTCATTCACCTGGGACGAGGCCCAGTGGCGTTTATATCATTTCAGCAATGCTTGCTTGCCGGGCATCTCGGGGTCCGATGGGGGATCCTGCTTAGAAGCTTGCATTTCTCTCAAAAACTCTTTCAGCTTACTCACAACCAACCATCCATTCCCATCCGTGGATCTCGGCCTCGGGCCTGGCCTGCAAAGGCCGTCGACGGTGGAGGGTGCATGCAGAATGACTCGGCATCTCGTGGAGAAAGAAAATTGTCAGTGACCGCACCGAGATATCCCCTAGGTTCTAATGCAGGATTGTCAGCATGGGCCTTTAGACTCGACCCTAGCAGCCCTAGACCGCGCGGGAGACGGGTGTGTGCTGACAATTCACAACGGGGTCGGTAGTTGTGGCGTGCGGACACAGCGAATGCCACGATGCGTCATGGCTGTTATCTCCGGCACTACGCTAGACACGTCCATCATCCAGGCTTGCTTCTCTGAGACCATGAATGCATGTATCTCGATGAAATCGTCGTGTATCGCGGTAACAGGGCAGCTGGTGGCTGAACCATTCCGCAACACTTGTAACCGCGTGACGGCAGTGGAACACGATCCAGGCCAGTCAGAGCCAGGGAGCTGGGAAACTCGGCACTGGGAGTCTGCATCAGAGAAGCTGCCACGTCCAAAGAGATTCACGGCTCGAGCTTGGCTTGGACCAGAACGGGCAGGGTGACTGCCGTTTGCCGTCTCGGCACGTTGCAGAGTACTGCATGTACCACCCCAGTCGACGTCCAAGTACCGTGTACAACGTTGAAAGGCCCCCCAGTTCCCGTCCGGGAGGGATGCGAAAATTCCGTGACTACAGTAAAACAGGTCTATAACGATAGTGGCGGTCGGCAGGTTTCCATCGTAATAAAGGGGTTATCCTTACGTCAAGGTTGTACCTTTACTAGCTATTTATGTGAGAGGGTACTTATGGGCTCTTTTTCTCAGGAATTACTCCACTTTTCCTGAAATTAGGTCCACAAGTTACCTAATTGGGGGAAATTAAGGGGCATATAACGATAATTTGTATGTGACTAAGCAGGATTTTAACGATATTGTTATCATCGGGACTTTCTTACTTTTGGTGGGAAAATCGCTGGTTTCCTGGATCGTATCGTTAAATATAGGTTATCGTTAGAACGATGATCGTTATAGACATGTTTTACTGTAACACAAAATGGATCGTCGTTGTTCGCGCGCTCCCTTACCTCTTGCCGCACCCCGGACTCCCGGGGCCAGCACCGGCGCCGAGCGGGGGCTTTTGATTGGAAGAACGGTGGAGAAGCTCCGGCGGGCGGGCGGGCTTTGGAAATCGGCCAAGCCTCTGACACAAACGGGCAATCTCTTGGCGATTGCTGTACATACTACCTAACTAGTCAGCCAGGAAATGCGGCATTCTATTCTTGTCAAGATTCTCGTGCAAGGAAATGGATGCAGCCACTAAAACAGGACAAGAAGCCCCCAGGAACAGTCAGGGGCGGGAGGGTTTGATTGCGAAGAGTCGCTGGTTCCTTTTTTTTTCGTGCTTGTGACGTCAACCATCGAAGTTGGGATCGGAAGCGTCGGGTCTCAGGAAGGTGCGACCCACATTCAGCCTCTTTCCCACTTGTTCCTGTCGAGTTTTCCTTGAACCGGCCCCCACTTTTCCCCGTGCAGCCCACCTTGGCCCCCGACGTCATCGTCATTTGTCACTCCAAGGAACCTGAACCTTCCACGACAGAGACGGAGCCCGGGTCATCTCGCATCTTCGACGCCATTCGCATCATATCACTCGCAAACCGCTCGGTGGCCCCTCTGGAAAACACGCACAGGGGGAAACCGGCTTTTATCGTTGAATCTCGAGGGGCACTACTGAGGTAGATATGGTCGGGCTCTGCTTACCATCCGCAAGTCTCCAGACACCATCATCAAAACATTATTCTCTTCATTCCTCCTGATCATCGGTTTGCAGCCAATCCCAGCTTGTTTCCCGGGTTGTCCTGTTAGAAGCTAGACCACGTGTTTGAACGCGGCCGTTGCTCCCCACCGCTCCCTGTTGGCGGGTGCTTGCCTGTCTATCCTCGCCGTTGCAACCGGCCTCATCTTGGCTGGCGGCTGACTTGGTCGCTTGTGCTTCATCGTCTCTCCCTATTCCTCTCTATCCTTACCAGACTACCCTGCGTGTTACTGCAAACCACTGCATATATCACTCAACTAAGTTCCGTGGGCTGCTGGGTCCACACCTCTGCTCTTGACATGGCGTTGGAGACCGAGGCCACACCCTCCGAGTCACATCCAACCACGCCGGAACCCCCGGACTATGTGAACCCCCTCGAGTCCAGCTCCCGCTGGTACCTGATTGCTCGTGCCCAGGCCATCCGCTCTGCCGCGAGCCTGGGCTTCAGCATCGCCAACCGCACCGATCCTCCAGCGCCCTCGCCCACGCGGGACATCTGGCTCGATGCCACGCTCGCCAAGGCTTCTCCCAGCAGCGCGGATCGGGCCAAGACAAAGATCAAGGCCGAAGTATGGATCCCGCCCCGTCCCGCTCTCGGCGCTCGGACTGCTGTCATCAACTTCCACGGCGGCGGATGGATCCTTGGACAGGGCACTGATGATGCCCGATGGGCCGGCACCATCATGACGAGCCTAGACGCCGTTGTCTTCACTGTTAACTACCGCCTCGCCCCGTCATGTCCCTTCCCGACCCCGATGGAGGATTGTGTCGACGCTGTCCTCCAGATCAAGCACCGCGCCGCCGAGTTTGGCATTGATCCTGATCGTATCATCCTATCGGGCTTCTCCGCCGGAGCCACCAATGCTCTCGCGACTTGGCTCATCCTCACGGATCCCGGCCGCTGGGGCTACAACTTCTCCATTGCTCCTCCCCGCATTGCGGGATTGGCTGTCTTCTATCCCGTGCTCGACTGGACCATTTCGCGTCCCGAGAAGCGGCTCACATGCTCGCGACCGGACCTTACTCTGCCCAAGGGGCTTACGGATCTTATTGATGCATCCTTCATCTACCCAATCATTCCCCGAGAGGAGAGGTCAGACCCACGCCTGTCTCCGGGTCTCATGCCTGATGAGCTCTTGAAGAAGCTTCCCCCGATCCACCTCGTCCTGTGTGAGTATGACATGCTCTTGGCCGAAGGTATGAAATTCACCAATCGACTCAAGGCTGCTGAGAAACGATTCACGATGCGTCTGGTTGAGGGCGAGCGGCATGCCTGGGACTGCCCACCGCCAATGTCACCTAAAGAGAGCGTTATCATCGAGTACCAAGAGGCCGTTGAAGCCATGGCCAGCTGGCTTGGGAAGAAGTGCGAGACCGACACAGAGTCGATGCGGTCCATGAAACTCAAGCGGCCGGCGTTACGGCGGCCCAGGTATCTCTCATTCAAGTCCTGGTCTGGGAGATAGTGGCGCCTGGCAGGCAACTGCATGATCGTTGTCTCGATTATAGTGCTAGCTTGCCTTTTTGTTTTGCTCTTATTGGCGTTGGTATATTTCTTGTCTGGTTTAACTAGCGTGGCGCTTTCTTTCAAGAAGGGAGGAGGCAAGACTCAAGGAAAGACAAACTGATGAGCAGTTGTCCATGTGATAGAAGGGCAACGGCGCTCGATTTGCTTTGTTCCGTTTCGGTATATAGTATACGCCTAGGTACTCTGCAGCGCGAGACTGATTGCACATACACTACACGATACAGAATACAAAACATGCTTAAGCATATCAGTCTAGGACACGGGGGGGGGAGTGGCGGTTCAAGAGTCTTTGCCCGCAAGACTGACTGACTGACTGACTCACACGAAAATCTCTCGAGTCAACTCAAAACCAAACAAGCATTCCCAGCCCTACAGTATCTCGGCATCGGCGCCCGCTGGCTTCGGCGGCCGACACGGGTGTGAATGCGATATTTCCTCATCCAAGAACCAGGTACTTGTGTCCGCCAAAAAGATACATCTGCATTAAAAACAACAAAGGAATCCGCTGGTCTGGTTCAAGGGTCCAGGGACTAAAGGCATGCTCCCCCCCTTTCGGAAGCGTCGGAGGTGTGTGAGGTCTCGGGAGACTAGACGACGGCCGTCCACTGGCTCATATTCACGTTGTCTTGCAGATTTCCTCTCTCACTTGGACTTCAGCTTCAAATGATATCTGAGAAGGGACATGCTACCGGCAACGACATGTCTAAATGATTCCACCTGTCGTCATCGCGAGGTCTCAAGAATCTCACGACTTTTGTTTTTTTGGTGTACATACTGTAAGAAAGCGATAACGATAAACGAGCGTAAGGGAATCTAGACCTGTGGGGGGGAGTGATCACCTGCACATCTCTCAAAGAATGGATTGGATGCTTGGCTTGTGACTTCCTTTTCGGACTTTGTAAGCATCCCATTTCGCGAACCGATCCGGGTTTTTGGAGGTGTCCGCACTCCGCCGAATCCGGAACCTCCGTGTGAAGGTTTATTTTAAAGAATTTTGTAAGAAGCCGCGGACTTTTGATGTTGTCCGCAACTTATGGAAAATATCGGGCTCGTGATGATTCGGAATACAAATTGTCAACATCTTTGTCCAACTGCCGAAATCTGCCAGTTTTTAATCATGAACTTTTGCCGGTGGATCATACTACCTGATCCATGGAGTTGGTGATCCATCTTTATCCCACGCCCCCTTTCTACGAGCTTAAACCAACCCTATTTCCCCCAAGCTACTTTAGATCTTCCTTCCTTCACAATCTTCACGTAAGCTCTCGAAATATCCCCCATCAGCCTTCTTCAGTCGATCCTTCTTTGAAATGATCCACGCCTCCCGGCCGTGAGATGGTGTGCTCGGCTCCGGGATGCCGACTGGCTAGGCTGAAGAAGGGCGGATCTGCTCTCCCGCACAGTATGTATGACGCGGGGGGCACTGCCTGAAGCTTTCATGATAATCATGACTGGCTTGACCAAACATGGGATTTCGACTGAATCTCAACTATTGTGGCTTCAGATTCACTGGTTATGTCGCGATCGCTCGTCACCGGATGATTGTCGTCATCGTCTTTGTGGCCTCGTCCTAAAGAAGCAACACCGTTAAGGTTGTCGTTTAAGAGAGCGATATCGGCCCATTAACAAGGTCGATTCAGCCTCAGCTCTTACCAACATCAATTGCACCATCCGAGTATCGGCCTTCCTCACATGATATCGACCTCATGCGAATTGCCTATTTTGTCCGTGAAGACATTGAAACACTATTTCACGTTTTAAAGCGGTTATTCACTTCTAGGTCAAGACTCCAACGACAAGGTTCATGGTTGCACAAAAGTAGATTCGTTATCATTAACTCGGCGGCAGCAGCTCTATGCTGTCATAGCCTGCTAGGGCTGTTTTGTGTTGTTTAAATGTCTCGACATCCATCTTACAAGAAAGACGTCTCTACCAATCACGGTGTTTTCCACATAAATGACTGGGCGCTACATGCTCAGCTCCGCTCTAGCATACGTGCAGAGATTCTGGTTGCAATAATCACGGCAAGCTGAGGATCGTTTACCACTTGGCCTCCTTGCTGGTGATGAATTCCTTGAGGATGTTGACAACCCTGGTGAAAGCGGCAAGGTAGGCCTCAAGCTCAGTCTGGACGAGCTCAGGGTTGTCGCCAAGCTTGGCGTAAAAGTCCTTGCGATAGGGGACGGCGGACATGGCCGCGCTGAAGACGGGCTTGACAAGCCAGTTGTGGTGAGGCTTCAGGGTGTCGGCGTACGAGGCCCGGAAAGAGTCAGCCAGCTCCTCCGCGGGAGTGGCGATGTTGCGAGCGAGGGCCTGGCAGGTGAAATCGAGACCACTGTTGGCATTGCACGTTAGTCGGCGGTTGGACCATGAAGGGGGAGCGTGTTTCTTACCGGATAAGCCACAGAGCACCCTCAGTAGCCTCGTGCTTCTTGGTCTTGAGCTCGTTTCGGACGAGGTCCTGGATGTTGGCGGACTCTTCAGGAGTAGCGGCCTGACGAGCACGGAGTTTCTACCCAGTATCGTTAGGTATATTCTTGTAGCATGTCGTCGTGATGGAGAATGTAGGCTGTCGATGTAGTTGTAGAGTCAGGGGCAGGTTGTTACGAACCTCGACATTGGCAAGAATATCCTTCTTGACGGGGGAGAAGGCAACACCACCGATGGCATCTAAGAGGAGGCAATTAGCTTCATTCGCAAGATACAGGCATACTATGAGTGCTTTCTTACCAAAAATGGTGGTCATGGCCTCAGAGGCCTCGAGGAACTCGGTGGTAGAGACAGCATTGCCGTTGGCCTCGTCGACAGGGACCTGAGCGTAGGTGCGCTTCAGGGTCTGGACGACAGTGCCACCAGGAGGGAAGGCGGGAGCAGACATGATGAACGGTGAGCGAGGAGTGATTGATAGAGCTGGAGAGAAGTTGAGGAGCTGAAGATGAAAGGAAGAAGATAAGATGGGAAAAGGGAGAGGTCGTTTGAGGTTGCTGTGGCGGTAGCGGAGCGGTCAAGCTGTCCCTTTGAGGCAGGTACAGGAGGGGTCTAGGCTCTGGCTGGTAAGGTATGACAGGGGGCCACCCAGGTGCTCAGGGAGGGGTTGAGACGGTGAACGGAGGGGCACAGCACAGTGCAGATCGATAACATAGAGGAGGGGAAAGTGCGTGCAGCGGAGGTGAGAGAGGGGCAAAGGCGCACCCCACACTGTGTTTCTCCGGAGCCGGAACTTTTCAGCCTCCGAGAAAGGAACCCCACGCATTCATTCCCACCTTGAGCGGCTCGCAGAATGGCGGAGACGAAAGCTCCATGGTACGGTTTGAGCGGAACCTGAGCTGAGCGGACAGACAATGTGTTTTACCCGCACTGCTTTTGATACGAGAGACACATGGGCGGAAGCTCACCGCCAAGCGAGGGACCTAGGTACTGGGCCCTTGGCGGGGTCATGATGTTGAACTCTTGATTGTTGGAGTTACAACTTGAAAAATCATGAGATGGATTCGTATGTGATGATTGAAAGCCATATTTAGTCCAGGATATCTATATATATCCTGTCGATCTTCAATTGGAGTTGTGTTGCGCGACACGAATATCTGGTTGTTGTGAGCTCCCTCCCTCGAGCTAATCCACCCATTCCTCCACCTTGCTCAACGAGCTCACTCACCCTTGGCCAATCTTAGGTAAGTCATGGTCTTGGCAGCTGAGGTGGCCAGTATGGTCTGTCTCGGAGGTGTTGTGAGTGTCTGTCTATCTGCATGATCTCGGGGTTATCGAGGAACGCTATAAAGATGGTTAAGGGGAAGGTTGGAAGCTTGCAAGACTCGGAACAATCACCTTGAAACGCATCTCGGAGCGCTCTGATATAGCTTGTGACGTCATGTTGCCCTGATGCTACTGCGTACCTAGCTCCCGATGATCAGCTTCAGAGAAGGGGCAAGCAAGGAGGGACGCGGCACAGGAGGTTGCATGCAGTTTTAGCTACTACGTACATCCATACGTGAGTAATTAAGGGTCCAGGGCAAGATCTAGAGGGGGAAGCTTTTCTCGCAGCTCAATCAGCAACAACACAGTCCATCAACCAGATCCGTCATGCTCTAAACCCAGAGTTTAAAGCTTCGCGCCCTCAAGAGAGGCAGCAATTGGCCCGTAGCTACAAGTGTGTGCCCACAGCCCAGCCTCCCGCATCTGCTCTCAGCCCTGTGCGTGGCCTACTACGTGTTCCCTGTGCGGGTCATGGCCGATGCCATGAGGTGCCGTGATGCGCCGCGCCGACTGGGATGTGCGGCCGGGCAGCGCGTAGAGTGTCGAAAGCAGTTGTTTTTTTCTTGGTTTTTCTGGGCAAAGGTAAGCCACGCTCGTCTGTTGGACTGTTGGACCATGAAATGCTGCCTGCGTGCAGCCGTGATGCCCGGCTTGGCGAGCTTTAGGTGGTCCTTTTCTCCCCTTGCCCTTCCTTCCTTCCCTCTCAGCTGGCACTTGGGTCGATGACATCGTCTTTTACCTTTCCCCATCTGTTCTTTCCCGTCTCACCAGCTGCCGCTTTGTCGCGTGAGAGGCAGCCAAGGCAACTAAGATCAAGAAAATCCTAGCAAACTCAAAAAGCGACCGTCATCCTCAAGTTTCCTCTTCCCAGCCTCTTTCCTCTTCCTCTTCCTCTTTTTCTTGCCCCTCTTGTATCTCGACTTGCCCCTCCAATTGGCGTCCCCTCACCTCTCCTTCGATCCATCATCTGCGCGCCCGTAGACCCTGAAGCCTGCTCATCCGTCGCACGCACCCTTCGACCCCTGCGAAATCCCTAGATCTGCGGCCATGTCCAACTCCAAGGAGGATAGTGGCGGCAGCAGCAGCAAAGGGTCTCGTCTGTCGTCCATGTTTGGGGGCCTCAAGATTCCAGACGGGCTGCAGGACGCCAAAGTGCATCTCATCCACCAAAAGTCTGTCGATCAAACATTTGGTTCAATTTTGCCGCTGCTGACACTCACTCTTAAGACACAAGATTGGAAAACTAGGTAATCTGGTATGACCGCAACTTCAGCATCATGGCCCCACTATCAAGTGTCTCGTCACACGAATCATGATGCCAAACGCGATTCTCACAGCAATTTCGAGAGGAAACTAACATCCCAAACTCAGTTCAACAAGAACCATCGCCATGACGAAGAGCACGAGCAACGGTGCGATGCGAAGCGCACCAAGATGGCCGAGGAGAATCGCTTCCAGTCTTACTTCCCCGAACGCGAAGGCAACTTGGTCAAGTGGTACGTCGACGGCCGCGATTACTTCTGGGCTGTATCCATGGCCCTCGAGCAGGCCAAGGAATCCATTTATATCACCGATTGGTGGCTTTCTCCCGAGCTGTTCCTCCGTCGCCCACCGCACACAACCCAGGACTACCGGCTTGACAAGCTCCTCAAGAGAAAGGCCGAGGAGGGCGTCCAGATCTACGTGAGCATCTACAAGGAGGTCGAGCAGGCCTTGACCTGCAATTCAGCTCATTCAAAACACGCATTGCGAAGGCATGCCGCCCACATCGTGCCCTGAGGATGTACTGAAACTGACCGGCTATGCGCAGACTCTGCCCCAAGGGCAGCCCTGGTCATGGCAATATTCATATTGCTCGTCACCCAGATCACAACGTCTTTGAGAATTTAGGTGGTAAGTGGTCACTTTCCGAAGCGCGGGCCGGGCCCGGAGTGGATCCTGGGGTCCGGAGCCCCGTGGTGCCCGGCATCGACGCTGAACATGATTCTAACGGTCCTACGTTCAGACATGACCCTATTTTGGGCCCACCATGAAAAGTTTATCGTAATTGACTACTCTATGGCTTTCATTGGAGGCCTGGATCTGTGTTTCGGCAGATGGGATAACCATCAGCATGTTTTGTCAGATATTCACCCCGAAGGCGTCGTTCACGAGACCTTCCCAGGTCAAGACTTCAACAACAACCGAGTCATGGACTTTCAGAACGTTGCGTCGTGGCAGGACAACGAATTGAGCAAGGCTGACTATGGGCGTATGCCGTGGCATGACGTGGCTATGGCTGTCATTGGACCTTGTGTCTACGACATTGCTGAGCATTTCGTCCTGCGCTGGAACTTTGTCAAACGTGACAAGTATAAGCGCGACGACCGGTTTGACTGGCTATTGTTGGAAGGCCGCGACGGAGAGGACGAGGATCTGGTCGGAGTCCAACGTCCCAAGCACCCTGTTGGAGAATACGTCAAGCATCCCTTCAGCGCTCTTAGCACCAAGAACCTGGAGAACCGAGGAACAGTCAAGGCCCAGATCGTGCGATCAAGTGCGGATTGGTCCAGCGGCATCCTCACAGACCGGAGTATTCAGAACGCTTATATCGACATCATCTCCAAGGCCCAGCATTACGTCTATATCGAGAACCAGTTCTTCATCACGGCTACTGGAGATCAACAGCCCCCTGTTCGCAACACAATCGGCCGCGCCATCGTCGACGCCGTGGTACGCGCCGCCAAGGAAGGACGGAAATTCCGGGTCATTGTCCTGATCCCCGCCGTGCCTGGTTTTGCTGGAGACCTTAGAGACAATGCCGCTGCGGGCACACGAGCCATCATGGATTATCAGTACAGGTCGATTTGCAGAGGCGAGCACTCAATCTTTGGCCAGTGTCGCGCTCAAGATGTCGACCCGACCAAGTACATCTTCTTTTTCAATTTGAGATCCTACGATCGCTTGAACAAGACTCCTGCCATCATCCAAGCAGAGAAGGAGACCGGCGTCAGCTACCAGCAGGTTCAGCGTGCTGAAGCCGAGGAAATCATGGCAGAGGGTATCCACGGCAGTTATGACCCCGAGGACTCGGAGGGCGACGAACACATGCGCGGGGACAAGAAGCAGTCGGAATTGGACGAGTCTATCAAGAGGACTATGGAAGCTCGCAAGATCTTTGAAGACGCCATGCCCAAGGAGGAGGTGAAGACGTCGGCCTCGGTTGCTCACCACGCCATGGCTGGCGGTGACCTGACCACGGAAAACTGGGATGAGGAGGACCCTGAATCCGAGATCAAGAACTGGATCCAGGAGGAGCTCTATATCCACGCAAAGCTGCTGATTGTCGATGACCGAATCGCCGTGTGTGGAAGCAGCAACCTTAATGACCGAAGTCAGCAGGGTGATCATGACAGCGAGCTCAGCATTGTCATGGAAGACACACGTATGATCCCCAGTATCATAGACGGCAAACCATGCGAGGTTGGTTATCATGCGGCCACCCTCCGGCGGTATCTATGGCGCGAGCACATGGGTATGCTGCCCCCGCAGCCGCATGATGCTGCCGATGACATCAACGCCATGCCTCCAACCGTCAACCCCGAGAACGACATTTACGAGCAGGACGAGGGCTACAAGTTTGTCGAAGACCCGCTCAGTGATGAGCTCTGGGAGAAATGGACCAGCCAGGCCACCAGGAACACGGAGTTGTTTAGACATTTGTTCCATGCGGACCCAGATGACCACAGTAAGTACTCTCTTCCTCATAGCAGGTTCATGTGTCTAATGGCTTCGCCCACAGTCAAAAACTTTGAAGACTATGATCGTTATCTTCCGCCACGAGGCGTCAAGGCCGGACACGTCTTTGATCAATTCATGCCTCCTGAAGACTGCAAGAACAAGTTGGCACAGATCCAGGGTCACTTGGTGTGGTATCCGCTTGAATTCTTGAGGGACGCCGAGATGGCGGAACGAGGATTGCAGGTCAATTCGTGGACCGAGTCTGTGTATACCTGATACACGTATGGCGCCCACGTGTTTGTTAGTTTGGGGGTAACGACAGGGGGTGTTGGGGAAATATCATGGCGTGTTGGTGAGCTTGATGCTCTCGAGATGTTTGTTAGTGGTGTTTTGATATCATGGTTGGGCTGGACATGCCTCGATTGCCTTGATCACCTACAGCCCCAGATCTGCCCCGAGACAGGCCGTGGTAACTCTGTAATGTGACCCTGACGCGTTTCTGAATCAACCTCTATTGTTTGGACTTGGTCTAATCTTGACCCAGGGGGTGATGCTGAAGATTCTGGCCTCCAACAAGCGGGTTTGCAGGTATAGATGGCCGACCTCAAGGTGAAGGGTAGGCGACTAAACTGTCTGAACACAATTGAGCCCAACATGAGAGATGGACATTTGCTACTTCTATCTGAAGGTTAAAGTACTGCTTTATTTGGTAGGTAACCTACCTAGTAATTCGCCGAGCGTTGAATGCCCATATGTCTGATAAGATCACGTGGGGCATTCTGGACGACATAGAATGAATGGAGTTGGTGGTTGTGTCCCCTCACTTCCTTCAACAGCAACAACACGCCATCCATGTCGCGATCCAGATCTGGCTGCGCAACCTGCAGGCGGCGGCACCGAAAATGCGATGAGACGAGGCCAAGCTGCCTGCAGTGCCAGGCACAAAACATAGTGTGCGAGGGCTATGACCTCGTGCTTCGCTGGGAAGCGAGAATACCCTCTCGAGGCCTCTTGGCTGGGGCCACCGTTCCTGTGGAACCACTACCCGACCGCGGCAAGAAGAGACGCAGGTTGGACGAGGGAGAATCGCTGCTCCAAGACTCTGGGACGTCTTCAACGAGGCAGAGAAGCTTGCTTGATGTTGTCTCACGGTCAGATTCGCAATCTCTCTCACCAGGCAGTGGCATATCGACAGGGTTGACTCAGGGGGTCGAAGGTGTTGTTGTTACTTCGCCACCTCTCTCTTCACCCCGGCCTTTTCCTACGTCCGATTCTCCTCAGGTGCCAACATGGAATCAGCCTTGGCCAGGAAGAACCGAGAGGGAGAGGTTTCTGTTTAAGCAGTGTACGTTGGTCGACACTCCCTTGTCTTGTCAATATTAATAACCTTTGCAGTCTGCGAAACAACGATATTCTTTCTATACTCGACAAACCGCAACGATTGGTTCAAGCCGCATCTTTTTCGCCTAGCTTATGAGTCGGAGGCTCTCCTGTCGATACTCATTGCCACTCACCTCTACCTGGTAAACCCAGCAAGCCCGGTGCCTGACTTTGAAGAATATTACAACCGCAGTCTTCGCTTATTCCGCGAACAACTTGATTCGTATGATGGCACTCTTAATATAGGGGTCATGTGCGCAGGACTGTTTATTTGTACTTTGAATGTGAGTGAGTGTCTGCTTTTATTGGAGCATGCAGTGACTGACAGCAAAAATGCTAGTTGTTTCAAGGAACCCCATGGTCGGACCACCTGGATCTCATGAGCAGGGTATATGGTCTCACATCTGGTCTCCTCCATCTAAGAGATCTGCCACAAGACCTGCGGTTCTCCATCGAAATAGTGGGAGTTATGGACCTGCCCTCCTTTGTCCGGGGCCGCAGAACTTCTACGCTTGGGATATGGTCCCGTTACCGAGCTTCACAAGATGGCTCGCCCGATGGGAGGATAACTGGAGTCGACATTATGTCTGGTCTACCTCGCAGCCTCCTCGATATCTTTGCGGATATCCAGAGTGAAAAGGCCGACGAGTTGTTCTTGATGTGGCCCGGCGAGGTGGGAGATGTGCCGCATTGCCATCTCTGGGAAGCATACCGCCTTGCGGGGGTCTTGATGGGCCGCAGAATGAGGCAATGCATGGCAGATGGCGACGACGATACGACTGATACCAGGCCGGCCTCCCTCAGTACCGAAGTACTCATGTCCCGGCTCATGGCCGCCATGGACGCTCTGTGCGAAACCCGTGAGCGACCGCAGTACTCTGGGTCACTCGCCACCAACTCTATCCTCTACCCCTACACTGCGGCACGGCTCGAGGTCGCGGCACTTGGTCGTCGACCTGATTGGGCCTCGGAACTGCGTCGGTTCGTCAAGCTCTGCGACCCCTATGCCATGACGGCCAACTTCTGCACCCTTGACGAGATGCTGGATGAGGCGCTAGATAACGGCGACAACCACTACGATATCGATGAGCGGGCCAGACGCAGGAACACTGAAGTTGCGATATTCTGACCCTTCTCGGAATAGACCGAGTTTTGATGCCTCGACTAGCCCGAGTTGGCAGCTCAACACGCCAACCACAGTCGAATCGCCAATCCCTTAGAGTTGGTCGTCAACCCCAGATTCTCTAACTAGTCGGAACAGGCTGCTCCAGCCGCGGGTGATTTTCTCTGTTGGTGATGGCCTCACTGCAACGTTCCTTTACCCCAGATACCAAGACGGGATCTGTGGGGTAACTAACGACTACGTATCTGTCACTCGCCGGCCGGCGGCGCCGACTTTGGGGTTGATACAGCATCAGAGTCCGGGTGAACGCTTGGCCAGTTATGATAGATACCTGATCCCCAGACAGCAAAGGGAGGGTAAAACGACGACCTTTCCCAGCAGCTCCAACAGTCAAACAGCCGTCAAGCTAGATTAGGGGCAGTTTGAATCCAAGAGGAATATTCATTTACAGAAACAACACCAGAAACAAGATGGCGGCAGCAGCAGCAGCAGCNNGCAGCAGCAGCAGCAGCAGCTCATGTTCGACTTCCTCCGGGGAGCGTGCCCCTTGTCACGGGTAAGAAGACGACTTTGCGAGTCTTCGTCTCGACGATGAAGCCCTGCTAAACATTCATGAACAGGCATCTTCAACCTTGCGAGTCCCAACACCCTCGGCCGACCCAAATGATCCCCTGGTGCGTTACGACCATCTTCTGGCAGCAAATGACAGTGGACATGACGGTGACGTATGACCAGCTCAACTGGGGTGTGACATTCAACGTCGCTGGCCTCGCCATTGGCTGCTTCCTCTTCATACCGCTATCCAAGAAGTACGGCCGTCGGCGTCATGGCGGGTGTGTCGTGGTGGAGTGGGCAGATGTCGACTCCGGTGGAAATGTACTTGAAAAGGGATCTTGAGGAAGTCACGAGATAGCCTGTAGTTGCTCAAGATTCTGCCACATACGACCATAGCTCGCAGAGAATACGGGATCCCGTCCGNNTCGGTGACGACCAGCGAATACCTGGTGTTGTATGTTTTTGTTTCTTCTCTCTTTTTGCTCCTTGATGCTGCTGTTGGCCTCTTGCCATTTGCCAACCCCCCCCTTGGTCGGTGAGCGAATCCTTAGACACATAGATAACGAGAGGATATCATTATTGTCCGACGTTAAAAGATATAGGTATGTCCAATTAACTAATAAATAGCGCATTGAAACAAGTCAGTCATATTCCTTCCTGCCGTCATGTATGTCATTCTTTATCCAGTAACCAACCACAACTCCGATATACCCTCCCCACCACTCAACTTAATCAAATACATCCGTGGCGAACCGCTCATTCCGGTGCTTTTCGAACCATTCGCGTGCCTTTTCTTCCGTTGAAGCACACTCCATGTTCTCCTCCGACCACTCCACCACGAGCCGCACACAGACACCTTCCACCGCCTTGCCAACCTCCCGGCTTCCGCAGATATACACCTTGGCGCCCTGATCCCACAGCTTAAACACCTCGGCCCGGTCGTGATAGAGCCTGTCTTGCACGTACTTGCATCCCTTTGACTTGTCCGTCACTCGGGAGTAGGCCCGTCGCACCGCAACTGCCCCCATCTTCTCCCACCGTTCCAGTTCTTCAGCATAGAGGTCGTCGATATCGGGGTTACGGCAACCGAAGAAGAGCATGGCCGGCGCGAGATTTCGTCCCGCAGCAAGCATAGCAGCCCGTTCCTGCATGAACCCACGGAAGGGCGCCAGGCCAGTACCGGCCGCGATGCAGATGATGGGAGTATTTTCGGCTTCGCTTGGGAGGTGGAAAGCCGCAACTGAAGGACGGACTGAGACGTGAAGCTTCTCTCCAGGGGACAGTGATGACAAAAAGTGTGTCGCAACACCGACATGGCGACCCTGGCCAGAAAGCGACGGTTCATCGAGCAGAGAATACGTAAGTGTGAGCTTGGAAGGGTCTGCAAGCGGAGAGGACGAGATGGAACTGGACGAGTTAGCCAAGGATCCTCCAAGAGGAGAGAGAATGTTGACTTACTATTGTCGGACCCTCATCGGGGGCAACATGGCAAGATATGAGCTAAGAGGGAGGGCGACGGCCGGGTACTTCTCAAGGAGATCAAGGACCGATACCTTCTTGGCTGAGATTTCCTCTGGGTAGGCATCCCCGGTAAGCTTTTCAAGGTCTTCGATGATGGCCTTATCTTCTGTGGCTTCTACCATGGCAAGAATGTTCTTTTCATCATGTTAGCGAATGCCGATAGTCAGGACTTGAACATATCTTACCCTCTTCGTTGCCGGCTGCGACAACTCTACATACGCACTGAAGACGTCAAACGCAGAGATTTCTGTATCCGTCGGGAGAGTGGTCGGTCCATCTGAATGGATCTTGACAAAGGCATCCCAAGCGAGCTCGAATCGGCGAAAGACGCGGGCGACGGTGGCTCTGGGGTTCATTGGCAAGATGGCCAGATAATCGCCGGCCTTGTAGGTCATGCCCGTTGGGAGATGGATCTCAATGTTCTTCTTGGGAGGCCCTGATTTGGTCAGAGTCTTGGCCGAAACGACCAAGGCTTCTTCAACGTCTTGTCGAAGTCTCGTCTTTCTCGGTGTCGACAGCTCCACCAGCAAGCCCCGTTGTGAGCCTGCTGCTTTACTGTCGACGTCATCACCACCATACTTTTCCTTCAAGGCAGGCCAAAGGACCTCGTCTTCCCATGCCTCAAAGTCACTGAACATGTCGCTGGTTGCTGCATCGGCACTTCCCATGGGGACAAGGCGAGTTCCGCCCCTCTTCTCCAGAGTTGCGTCCACGAGCTTGGGAATGCGATGGAACGTTTCAACCCAGTCATGGTGGCCGCATGCAAACACGGCGTAAGACACCTTGTCCATCTCCTGTCCACCCAGACCTTCCACCCAGTTGATGAAATGAGCAGCGTTGGAGGGGGGCTGGCCCTCGTATGACGCAGTCACAATAACAACTGGGTGATCGTCAGGGAGGTTCTGTTTAGCCTGGTCCAGGGGGCCAATGTTCTTAGCAGCGAAGCCGTGGTCTGGTGCGTCCGAGGCTAATCGCTGGGCAAGAGCTTCGCAAGTGCCGCTGTTGGAGCCGTAGTAGATTGAAATGGGGTTTCCATTGGTCGTCTTAGGCCCAGATGCTGCAGAAGACTTGACACTCGAGGTTGCATGGCTGTCACCACCTCTGCCGGCCAAGACATGCTCAAGGACAGTCGGCGTCATGCCGTGCCGAAGGGTTGCTCGCATGTTGAAGTGTTCCGGTTTGATCGTCAACGTCTCCTTTATCTGAAGCTGGTAGTTGGAATCATCCATGGTAAAGTTAAAATTCTGCAAGAGCATGGCCAAGGCGAGAAGGGACTCCTGCCAGGCAAAAGGTCTTCCGATACAGGCGCGTTTACCGTTTCCGAAAGGCTTCCAGCTGTTGGCGTGCTCCTTTTGCAACCTTTCAAAATTCTCATCGAGCATTCTCTCAGGTTGGAATGATTCGGCGTCTTCTCCGTAGACAGCCGGGTCGAGGTGGGCTTTAGAGAGCATTGCAGACACGATTTCTCCCTTTTTGATGAGATACTTGCCCCCCAGGAACGTATCCTCAATGGCCTCTAAGCCAAAGGCAGGGATCGGAGAATTGAGTCGTAGAGTTTCTCGTAGGATCTAAAATAGTTTAGCAGGATACATAGAAAACGACTCATTGGGGAACCTACAGCGGCGAGGTACGGAAGCTTGGTGAGATGGTCAACAGTGATGGGGCCACGGCCAATGACTCGGTCAACTTCTTGCTGGGCCTTCTCATAGGCCTCCGGGTTCTTGAGTAGGTTGTAAAAGGTAAATGCCAGTGTGCCCGAGGTCGTCTCATGACCAGCAATCAGGAATGTGACGAGTTGATTGCCAATGTTCTCATCCGAGAGCTTCTCGCCAGTCTGAGGATCAACCCCGTCAAGCATTGCAGTGAGCAGGTCCTTTCGATCATTAGGCCTCTCCTTTCGATTAGCCACAACCTCAGCAGCCAGGTCCTTCATGACCTTTATGTCGGCGTAGAACTTGTCATTTGCTGCACGGTAGAGAAAGTTGGGGGCAAAGGCCGGGCGCCTATTCCTCACACCTGACTCGGTAAGGAAATCCCCCATGGCCTGGATAAAAGGGTGCAGTTCCTCGCGGTAGTAAGAGTTGAAGCGAAAGCCCATGGAGCAAAGGGCAAGAGTGTCGAGGGCGAGGCGGGTAAAGTCATCCGAGGCGTTGATGGGAGTTTGAGGGCCGTGTCGAGCAAATTTCATGCACATCTGGGTAGCTATGTCGTGCATCTCATCAAACATGCTGCGGATGGAGAGAGGTCCAAAGGCGGGGAGCAGAATCCGATGTGCTTTGCCCCAGTTGGGCTCATCGATATAAGCTGTAAAGAGGCCATCGTGGACGCCTTCTCGAACCACCTGGGTGCATCGTGTCAGTGGGAGATTCTGTACCCGGACCAAGTCTACTTACACCCAGGACAGATTTGAGGGTTTTCTGAAACCTCTTTTCGTCACAGATTTCGTTGACGAAGGTATTGGAGGAGACAAAGATGGGGGACTTGCCAGGGAGGCGTAGTCTGAAGATGGGGCCTTGGGGGGGTCAGTTTCCAGTTCCCACAGGGCCAGCCAGAGTCCAGTCATGGACATGGAAGCTAGTATGAGCGTACCATATGTATCGGCAAGACGTTTCAAGTCGGCCAATGGGCTGGTGGTGAACTCGCCCAAGTTCCCGATGAGGGGATAGCCAGGGGGTTCTGGAATAGGTACAGACTCGGCCATGGTGATGGATGATCTGAGATTGAGATTGAGATGAAGAAGAAGAAGAAGATGGGGTGACAATGAAGAAGAAGTTTTCGGCGGCGATCACATGAAACGCCGAAGGAGGGAAGGTGCTTCCTCTTCGTCCTTTCCTCCTGTTCAAAGTCCGAGCGTACTAAGCTAGGGAGGTTAAGTAGGCAGGCAGCCAAGTTTGAATAAACCCAGAAGGAGAAACAACGAACGAGAAACAAGACTCGTTAAATAGAAAGATGGGTAATGAATTCAGTAGCAGAGAAAAGTAGTCAGTGTCGTGTTAATTGGTCTTATCTGACCTATGGAGTGATCAATATTACTGTACCGAGCATCGATCGATAACCACCTCCTTTATACTTTCCGCCTACTTCACTCTGCGTCATACAAAGACGGACTTGGACCTTCCAAGGTCAACGCATACGCAAGACGCCGCCGGTCCTCGTCTCGCGAATCCCGACCGGACACGGAGGTTAATCATCTCAGGCCCGTTGCCGCTGCCGCTGCATAGGTAGGTAGTACTGCATCTCCGCCGTTACATTGCAGAGCCCACACGAGGCGGCGAGTCCCCTAGGCCAATGATCGACGCTGCATTTTAGATTGTTCGCTTCCTCGCTTCTCGCGATGCCTCGGCATGTGCCCATTTTTCGCCCGGCGGGTCTACTACGTAAGTACCTAGGGTCGGCCGAGGCCAACGGCGCCACAGTCCGGGGCACGGAGCCGAGGCGCATTCTGTGGCGGTGTCAAGAATCTATCCGAGCGAGCGGACAATTTACAGCCAATCACGTCTCCACAATAAGTGCCGATCTCTTCTTCTCTCACAAAACATATTCTTCCATTTCTTCCAATTATTATTCTCGTCGGATTTCGTTCCTCCCGACTCTCCGACGGACGCGCCGTCGGAGTTTGACATTTTGATAAAAAAGTCCGTTCTTCTCAACACCAAAACAAGAATATGAAATATTAAACTGGGTCCGTTTCGCCCGATGTGTGTGTACAGCCCGGCTTCAGCCTCACGGCAGTTCATGCCCTGCCCATCTTAATATCCATAACCGGGAGCTTCATAGACGGGAGGGTTGTATCCGGGAGGGCTGTCGTAGCCAGGAGGGTTGTAACCAGGAGAGGTTGGCTGCGTCGAAGTAGTCGTGGCCTTGGTGCTCTCAACCGTAGTCGTGGTCTCAGCAGCGGTAGTTGTGGTCTCGACAGCCGATGTGGTGCCGGCAGACTCAGACTCGGTGACAGTAATCTTCGTCTCGGTCGTGCTGCTCGATTCCTCGGCGGTCGTGCTGGTCGTGGCAACGGAAGACACGCCGGTAGAGGTGACCGTGGCCGTGGTCGAAACATCGGTTGAGCTGCTCTTCCGTGGCACGCAGGGACTCGCCTGGACCCCAGACATGGCCAGGGCCGCCAGAGTGACAAAGAGAGTCTTGGAAGAAACCATTTTGAAAGAGAGTGTGATTGGATTGAGCTTGGAAATGATTGTAAAAGAGTTGGATTGCTTCGTGGAGAGAGATAAACTCTAGAGTTCTACGGATGCCACGACCTCCTCTTATACCCGTTCCTCTCCTTGACAGAGACACCGATACGCCTCTCCCGTCGAGCTGAAGCTGCCAAACAAACGCCTTCGGAGGGGACTACTACCGGCATGACTAGCCTACGGTGGCGTGGGGACCGAGAAATGGATCCCGCAAGTCCGCCGTCATGAATGAATGATACGAAAGGGCAAGTCGTGAAGCAGTATACGCACATACGGACTAGCCTCATCGAAAGCCCCAACAAAGATGAGACAAAAAGCAAAAAGGTGAGTGGGGTTTCCCGTCTGGAGCTAACTACTAGACGACTTCTCGAATCAGGCAACTCGTTCGGATATAGCATTTCGTTCCCGGCCATGGTCGTTCCCTCCCAATCTTGGTATACGAAATCCCATACTTCCAACAGGGGAAATTACATCTGAACCCAGATCACTGACTCGTGCCCGTCGAGATCTAAACTGCCAGGGGTGGTACCCATCTCAACTGAGACCCAGGTCCACCAACCCGCTTGAAACAAAACGCAGTGATATCTACTACGTACGCTGCAGGTCCGTCACCGTTGAGCACGAGTATGCAAGGAACGAGGGTCAAGAACGGCACTTTCTGCCGGATCATCATCGCCACTTGCTACTCGACGACTTTGCTCATCTCCCGAGAATGGAGTCGTAAAAGATGGTGCTCCACAGCTTGTCTCTGCTCTTGCTGGTGCTTCGAAGCTCAATTGATAAGCATTCAGTAACAAGAATACGATCACTCATAATTGTAGGTACTTGTCTATTTTTATAAACAGTTGCTATGTAGTCAGAGTTTCTTCTCTAATTTCCGATTGTCCCGTTGCTCACTCTTTATCAGCCTGCCTCACAACTCAGTTCACCTACTCTCACCCTGCAGCACATTCGCATGCATGGTCGATGAAAAACAGCTGCCCGCACAAAAGCAAACCTCTTCTTGGCCTGAGTAACCACCGAATATCCCATGCCCTCTTCTATTTGCAAGTCCAGTTTGTGCAGATGGCACAACTTGGGGTTTGCCTCCCAGACACAAGATGTTAGGGGGTTTCTTGGCATGAGGGCCGAAATATGCCCATGAAGGTTTGCTCAGCTCGTATGCTAGTTCAGAGTACTCCATGCAGGAGTTCGTATTTAACTAGCCAGACCCGAAGACGCCCAAGCCGCGTGTCCCCTGACTTCTAACGAGTTATCAAGAAGCACCAATCTCTCGTTCAGGAAGCATGAACTGGGCTAACGCCACGTGCTTCCCCTTCTTCAACTGAGAAGAGGTGTGGATGGATAACTGTGGGTAACTCGTATCGATATGTAGACATCCATCCAATGCCAACAATACCAAGGCTGAGATCCAAGAACCAGGGACATCAATGATTTCCTGTCTGGTCACCCTCGCTCGGCATACGCTCAACATAGATGCTCATGTCAAGACTCGGGTCAATGGCAATCTTCGTTTCAAAATGGGTATCCCTAGTCTTCATTCGTTCGTTCATTCAACCAATCACCAATGCCGCTCACGGCTCACTTTCAACCCTGTCCGTTCCTTGTTCCAGTCCTGTCGATCCTCTAACATGATTCTCTATTCCATACATAAAACCAACAAGCCTGATGTCTTTGTTCAGGCCTCCTCACCAAATTCCCTTGCAGCCGAGCAGTCTAGGAACGTGACATTGATGTTCCTCGTACTCAGCGACTGCCGTCATCGGGCGTTGCTCCATCCCGAAACCCTGTCAACCAGAGAACGCGGAGAACTAGCTCATCCGGAATGGCATCCAGAGCAGCATCCAGAGCAATTCCCATACGGAAGGGCGATTCATAGCCCTACTGTCGTCTCCCGTCGCGCGACGATCCATTACCGGAACCACTGCCGAATCGATCACGGAGCCAGCTGATGGGTCCGTGGCCTCCTTGTCGCCGTTGGTCCGAATCTTCCGTTCGTCGACTACTCTCCGAAGGACTTCTCTGTCTCATCCGCGCCCCATGCTCACCCGGGCCCGTCGCCCGGGGGCTCGTGGGAGAGTGCGAGTTACGCCGCTGTAGACGTGAAGTATCGTAACTGAATCCAGATGATGTTGCCCGATCCCGATCTCGGTCACGATCACGCTCCCGCTCCCGCTGCATCGAAGAGATGTTCCGCAAAGCCTCGTTGAGACGACTCTGACTCTGGCTTGGAGGACGTGAGTATCGAACAGGCCGTGACGGGGGACCACCAGCATTTTCAGCGGATCCTCCCCAGCTGGGTGAGCCACCAGAAAACCAAGCCGAGCCACTACCGTATCCTAGGGGTGGTCCGAATGGACTCGGTCGACCTGAGCTATGCCCCGAAGGCGGCCCCTGAGGTCGGTTACTGCTGTTGTTGGTGTTATTGTTGCTGCTACTGTTATTGTTGCTGCTGCTGTTGTTGACGCTACGATCATTCTTTTCGATCGGCGTTCGGCAAATCGGGCATGTGTTGTGCTCCTTCAACCACAGAACAACGCAGTCTTCGTGGAACCAATGCTTGCATGGCAGGAATGTGGCCATGTCCCCCTCCTTCATCTCGTCGATGCAGATGGTGCATTCCGCCGTTCCCTCAGTTCCCAGCATCTCCTTGTTCACAGGCTTCCGCTCCAAGTTCCGGAGGGCTTCTTCTGTGGCTGGTGGGGCGGCATTTGATTGAGGGTTTGCCTCCATGAGTCCGGTGATGATCCGATCCAGGGCCTCTTGGGAATAGACGGCATCACCGGCCATGGCGTTCGCAGGGTTGAGGAGGCTTAGAATGTCGTGCAGGCTTCGGGCGAAGCCAGGAGGTGGTCCTACCCCAGGCCCTTCATCGCCTCCTTGGTTGCCTTCAGTCGGTGGCCCAATATCACGCATTACGTTTGAGAAGATCCTGGGACGTTGGTTAGCTCCTATCGTCATGGATACAGCCATGACCCGTAGGCCGTTGGGTCCTTGAGGGCGTCTTGGAGGGGGTGGTGCGTACGCTTGGAATGGGTCGCCGGCTGAGCCCATGGGAGGGAAGCCTCGCGATCCATGGATCGGCCCTGACACAATGGTCACAGACGTCGTGCCACCCCCAAAGGGCCCAGAGGCAAATGTTGTCCGGTGTATGCGGGGTGCAAAGGGGTCGTGTTCGCCAGGCCGTTCACCTGGACTCGAAGGGGACGAGCCAGGTCCACCACCAGGTCTTCGGGAGGGAGCGAATCCCTGAATCATGTCAAGAAAACGCTCAAGAACCGGGTCGACTGCAGGATCATGATGGTGCCGCTGGTCCGGGTCATCCCGCACACTGCGCCGAAAGGCAAAGCCATGCGACCCGAGGTGTTCGCTGATATCGCCTTCTTCCGGGTCGGAGTCGTCGTCAGGGTATCGATACGGACCAACTTCAGGCGACGTAGAGGCGGAAGAACGGTGTTCAAGGTCGCGAGGGTCGTTCTCGGGATCGATCTGGGTATTCGGTGAGCAGTCTGAACGGTGCAGCGAGGACGGGTAGCATACAATCTCGGTGATCTCTCCTTGGCATTCCGGGCACGTCAAGCCGTGCTCGTCGCGATACCACTCGTGAGAGCAGGCGTGGCAAAATACAACCTCACGGCCCGCGGTTGCATCGAGGTGGCCATGGTGGTCGCCTTGAGAAGACATCTGCCCTTGGCTGCGTTGGTACGCAGTCAAGGCACTCAAACCAAGGCCGACAGCGAGGCCGGCGAGGCGAAAAGCGCGAGAAGCCAGACTGAAGGATAAGCTTGCGAGTCAAGCACCGGGAGAGATGGAAGCCGGATGTAGTGAAAGCGGTCGCAATAGGTCTTGGGTAAGTCGATAGTCGAGAAGCGTGGGGGGATTAGTAACGCAGGCCAGACGAAGGGTACCGATTCATGAAGCGGGGAAGGCGGTGTCGGGGAATTAAGAAGGCGATGCAGGAAAAGAAGAAACGATATCAAGAGGTCGGATCTCTGGTGCAAACGCGCAGCCAGAGCGCTGAGGTGCAGTCAACGTAAGGTTAGAAACGATGATGTTAGGGCGGTGGCGAGGAGGCGACCCAAGCAGTGGAGGTGCCAGTGATGTGCTGCCAGCCAAGACCCGGATGAGCTAAGACCGCAGAGACGCGACAAGAGGTGGTAGTTATGGATGCGACGATGGAGGAGGCACCCAAGACTTTGTAGGAAGAAAGAGGAGGGAAAAGAATATCGGCAGTCTGAAGGTTTTAGGTGTCGATGTGTTGGAAGACAATGGATGCCGGAGGAAGATCGGAGCCTCGTTTTTGTTTTGAGAGATGACGACGAGCCTGAGGTTAAGTTTCCCCGCGCATGGGCCTTCAGCGAGCAGAGCAAACGAGGCCGCGATTGATGGATGAAACGGCAGCCCTACAACTATTCAGTTTGAGGTGAAGAGAGGGGGGGAAATGCACATAAAACATTCATGGATCGCTCGAGTAAGCGGGCAGCCAACGGAACGAGGCAGCTTCAGCGAGTCCATGACGGCGGAGCAGATGGAGTTCTAGGTGCGGTGCCTCCATTCGAGCAAACACAGTTCGCCCGCTGCCAGCAGGTGTACCGAGCTTGCGACCGGCAGTGACCTCAGTGGCAGCGGGTTAAAGTGGGCTCAAACAGCCTAATCCTTGCCCTGAGCAAGTACCCCTGGACCCTGGACTTGTACCTGGCCCGGCTCGTCCATGTGGTTCACTGTGGTTCACTGAAGCAGCCCAGCAGCCCAGCTTGCACAGCCCCCCCCACCACGACTTGTCTCGAGGAAAGGCCTCATCGTCCAATGATTCACTACCTGCCTCTGCCAGCTGCACTCGTTTCTTCGGCGTCATGTGCAAGGCTCTGCAGGAAATGAGTGATTATCGGGCATATGCTGTGCCCAAGGCACTCTACGAGGGCGCTCCAGATGGGCTGTGTTCCGACTCCCACAAGGCTATGGCTTCCCGTTATCGCGAGGTGCATGGTCAGGCTGTATTCGAGCTTGGTGTAACAGTTGGGAGTTGGAGTTGCACCTTCCGAGGTACCTACCTACATATCCAGTGCTTGGTGGTCACGCTCAGAGTTTAAACCTCGATCGCCGCTAGCGAGCTGTGTTTATTGCTCCTCGAATCCACTCGAATGCGATCAATATGGCGCTATGACAACCTGTCAGACTGGCTCTTACATAGCCTTAGGTATTATTCCCTGCCTCACTTGACTGACCCGTATCCTACGTCTGCTATAGTACGTACTTCGTAGAGATAGAGACTATACTTGTTGCAAGGTAGGATGATCTCGTCAGGAAGGCTGTCTACTAACTATTTCATATCCACAAGGCTGTTTGTTGTTCAAGTGGCTTGGGGAGGCTTAGTCGTGGATTTGTTGCAGTTACAACTGGATAGATGTGGATGTCATCCATTCTTTGTGTGCTGCGCCCAAGTAATAAATTACATCGTGTACCATAGAGACATCGACGTGAAGTCGAGAGTTTAATAATCTAATTCACCATCTTGAGCAGCGTTGCAACCACCAGCTATGCCTCGAATCCGCCTTGCAAATCTATTTCCCATATAAGCGGATGGGTGTTGAGATTCCCAGCAGGGTTGCATTGAAACACATCGCTTTCGAATATGTTGCTCGCATCTCGGCAATTGATTACGAGGGAGGGGTGCAGAACATGGCATTTCTCAAAGCCAGCATTCACAGAGGTATCGTCCAAGTCATTCAATAGGGTCAGTAACAGCTATCATAAGGCAAGATGCATCTTAAAGATGGATACTCAACATGAACAGTTCAAGCATCCACGCCGGAAATGAGACGGCTTTACGCATCCCCATAAGCACATTTAGAGATGCTCTGATTTGCCCATCAACCCGGCGGCAGAAAAGCGATTCTGCGAGCATTTCGCCTCAAAAGGGAGATATTCTTGGCTTGAGATGTTGTACAGCAAGCATCTTGACTGCTCAATGGTATCTGATCAGTCAGTCAAGCGCCCAAAGGCTTTGCAAGCTGGATTGCCGGTTAGCCAACTTTGAAGTTTCGCAATCCAGGAAAGCATCACAAAAGGACCCCAGTACGAACGATTTGTCTTTCAAAACAAGAGTGTCTTCATTTGCCGCGGGAATTTATACACAGTGCCTTTATATCCGGCCTCTAAGAGCTCTTTTCCGCCTTCTCCTTCTCCTCCTTGTCCCATTGAACCAGCTGCTTCGACCATCTGCACCCCATCTCGTCAGCATCCCAGAAGAAGAAAACCACGGGGACTCGAAACATACCGTCGGCTGGCGTACCACTGCCCCGGCTCGGGCTTGTGCGCCCAGGTTTCTCGCTCGGCGCTGAACTTCCAGGTCACGGCCACGATGCCGACCATGACGACGCCGGCGATCAGGGTGTTGGCTCGCCAGTTGGCAGGTTGCGCGTACCAACCACCGGCCGGGGACCAGACGTGCTTGGGGTAGCTGTTTGGGGACGAGGTCAGGATCGCTGCTCGGTCTCGGATGCGTCGTTTCGGTCGGGACGAGGATAGAACTTACGGGACTTTTCCGCCGCCGCCCTGGGTCAATTGTCAGCGCCGCATCGTCGGTTTAGGTGAGAAGTCCACATACCATCTTGAATCACTTGAAAACGGACGTTGAGGAAAGGTTTAGAGAGCGCAATTGCGACGTTGAATTGATTGTCGTGAGGTCCCGGTCTCGACAGATGAGGTCCCGTCAAGGCTGGCCCGCGCTGGTCCGCCCCAGGCGAAAGAGAGGACGGGACCGGGCCGGCAGTTGTTCCGGAGGTACCACCCACGGCTCACACGACTCGAGGCTTTGGTGCCCGCAGAAGTTTTTCGGAAGGTTCGACGCCCACGCTTCCCCGGCCCATCGAACCGCTCCGCGACAACAATCCGACCTCGTGTGCCACCTACAACGCCGGGAATTGGGAATTCTGGGACAGAGGGAATCTTCTGGCTCGATGAAGCGGGTACGGCTCGATCAATGGGGCGGCCAATTGCTGCGTGCCCGCTCTGGGGCCGCCATGGCCAGACAGCCCTCCTTCCTCTCCGCCCTCACCTCTCGGACTACCATCACGACGCCGAACACCACCACTAGACGTCAAGCCTCCTCCGCCGCCGCCTCGCACGACCTGATCGACGACGCCCCCATTGATCCCCAGGCGCATACCTCCCTCCCCTCCCCTGCCCC
>JABFEX010000691.1:0-42349 GCA_013623515.1 Fusarium illudens | reverse complement strand
AGTCACATGATTAGCCAAATTCAATTCCGGCGACGCCTCAATCAAACCATCCATCCGTTCGTTGCATCACCAAACCAACCTCAACATCCACACGCCAAAACCCACAACCCCAGTCTCCCCCCCCGCCTCCCCCGCAAACATGAGCACTCAAATAGTCTTGACGCAAAGCCTCGTCTCAAAACTCATATGGGAAGAGGATGACGAGCAAGAAGAGGACAGGATCCTGATGATCCGAGACCTCCACATTCCCAAGATGAGGCCCATAAAGCTCAAGTCCCCAATGGCGCCCCTCGGCATCCTGGACTCTCTTCCCCCGGAAATCCTACTCTGCGTTCTCGACTACCTCGACTTCCAATCCCTGACACGCCTCTGCCGGGTCTGCCTGCGAGGAAAGCTAGCCGTGGAGACCTTGCCGGCGTACAGAGAGATGCGCATATACGCACCAGACACCCTCGTCGCGCTGGGCAAGACCCGTCTCCTGCGGTACCACTCAGCCGCCCTCCTCCGCCAGACGCTCCGCTCGAGCAAGTGCGCCTCGTGCTTCGACTTTGGAGGCTACTTCTTCCTGCCGACGTGCGAGAGGGTCTGCTTCGAGTGCCTGCACCAGAACCAGGCTCTCCACATGACGACGCTGAGCACCGCAAAGAAGTGCTTCGACCTGACGGACAAGCAGCTCAAGAGCATACCCACCCTTTTCAGCATCCCGGGCTCCTACAACGTCAGGTACCCCATCTCGCGGCGGCGCGTGTTCCGCCTCGTCTGCGTCAAGCAGGCCAAGCAGCTTGCCCTCGAGGTCCACGGGAGCCCCGAGAGCGTGGCAAAGATCATCCCCAAGATCCCACCCCGGGGGATAGAGACGAACGAGGCGGAGACTCGGGAGTACTGGATGCTCAGGATGTTCCACGAAGCTTCGCTCGAACCCCCGGGCCGCGACCTATCGAGACTGCCCCCCAACGAAGAAGTCGAAGAAGTCGTAGACGACGACTTTGGCGGGATGGCGTCTATCCGCATGCCCTACCTGAGCAGAGCCGGCGCAGACCGCGGCCATTTATGCCGAGGATGCCAGCTCCTCCACCATCTCTACTCCACAGGTCAACTCCCGCCGCCCGTCCTGCGAAGCCTCGTCCCGCCGGACGTCGAGGTCCATGTTCCACTCTTCGCGCAAATGACGCGGCTGCGCTCCAACCAGGGCTTAATAGAACACATCAAGAGATGCTATGGCGTGCATGACCTGCTCAAGCAGTGGGGGATGTGGCCAAAGTCCCAAGTTAAAGAGGAGTCTTGAAGAATAGAGCAATTTTAATACTGCTTTGACTTGCCCAACTCGCAGGGAGAGCCGCGGTTAGCGTACCCCCATCCAAGTCCACAGGGCAATGAAAAAGAGGAGTAGTATCCCTTGTTTCCCCTTGGCGTGGACTCCGAGTCCACTCTTGTTCGCGTTGAGGGAATCCGCCGAGGTAGATGGGCATTCGCAACTCAAAGGGCCAGTGCCGCAGGACAAGAGGTCACCTGTAAGCTATAGCCCTCTCACGGTGTTGCAGCCTCTGGCGGAACGGCGGCTCTTGGATCCATACCAAGGTAACCATGTCTATCGCAGGACTTGGCCCTTCTACTTCAACATGGTCGCCCTCTCATTCAAAGGCAAGAACCTACATATTGGTCGCGAGGAAAGGAACCAAGGTCAACAAGTTATATCCTGATCGAAATGATTGAGCTCCTCGATCCTGCAGCCGTGAAAGATGCGGGGAAGCAGCTGTTCAAGTCATGGGCCTTGCTTGTCACGGCCCTCGAAATATGGCATCAGTTGCAGCCTTGGTTCATAGAGTGCAACGACCAGCTTGCAAACATTAAATCTACATCTAGTATCCGTAACATATAATCAACTCATGATACAATTCCGTCATATCCATTCCATCATCACCATGCCCATTCCCATCCATGTCATGCCCAGGCCCCCCTCTCACTCCGCCATCGCCTCATAAATAAAGAACCACCCCTGCTCCAGCCATTACTGTGTCATTCAGGCCTCGAGTATCTCAACACCCACGGAGAATCTCGAGGGCCAAGGCCACGCTTCACTAACCCACAACTGCGGTTTGTCGTCGCGCTCGGCTGTTTCCTCCAGTCTTCTTTTGGCCGCCTGGTCGTGCCAACGTGTACTTGGCAAACGCCCGCGCCAGAGCCTTCTTGCAGCTGACCTTCTGGCTGCCCACGAAGCTGTCCACCGTGACCGCGATGGCACGGTCAATGTCCTGCGTTGAGCAGTATTCTGACAGTCGCATGCGGCAGAAGGCTTCGCTGATTCGGATGATGGCTTCAAGATGACGCACCTAGTCTCGTTAGCATGTTGATACATATTACAGATAAACATTGTGGGACATACTGTGATGGGATAGGCGCCAGTAGCGAGAGACTCTCGTCTCATGTCGGCAAACAGTCGTGAAATCTTGTCCTCGTCTATATGGTATAGCTTCGGCGAGCAGCGCTCTCGGGCATAGAGAATGTACTTCCTCAGCAGCTCCTGGGGAATCTCGCCCTCCGCCTTACGGGTAGCAGAAGTCACCTGAGTATCTGCCTGGGTGTCATGCTCAACCTCCATCGAGTCCTGCTCCTGCTGGCTCAGAGGATGGCTTCGGCTGTGCGAGCCCACAATGAAGCGCGCCAGACGCTCATCCTCTTCTGGCTCGACAGTGTCGCGCACCACACACAGGATGTCGAAACGCGACAAGATAGGTTCCGTCAACTCAACGTTGGAAGAGAAGGGGGCTGTAGAGTTGTATCGTCCGCCGATGGGGTTGGCGGCTGCAATCACGCCGCAGCGGGCCTGCAGAGTAGTCACAATACCGGCTTTCGAGATGGAAATGGTCTGCTGTTCCATGGCTTCGTGGATAGAGGTTCGATCCTGGTCGTTCATCTTGTCAAACTCGTCGATGAGGCATGTTCCGCGATCAGCCAGCACAAGAGCGCCACCCTCCAGAGTCCATTCACTGGTGAGAGGATCACGGCGAACACTTGCTGTCAGACCGACAGCACTGGCACCCTGACCCGTGGCAAACACAGCTCGGTGGGCCGTCTTCTCGGCGTACTTGAGGACTTGAGACTTGGCTGTACCGGGATCACCCAGGAGAAGAACATTGATATCACCTCGTAGATGATGAGCACCCTTTGTTGTCTTTGCAACGCCACCAAAAAGCGACAACGCGACAGCCGTTTTGATGTCGGTGTGTCCGTAAATGCTGGGGGCAATCGAGTTGATAACCTTGTCCACGATGTTGGGATCTCGGGATAGCTTGCGGATCTGATGCTCATCCTCCTCAGTCATCCGGAAACCAGCCAGCTGGTCATGAGACTTGACAACGTTGTTGGCCTCGAGGATGGTGGCAAACACGGGGAAGCCGTTGCGGTTGTTGAGTTGAGCGTCGTAGTTGTTGCGGTAAATCCCAGTAACTTCAATCTCCTCGCCAGGCTTTGCCTTATCGATGAGATCCCAGAGCAGGATAACCTCACGCTGTCGCGGCAGTCGACCCGCAGGCACTGTACCGGGAGACTCCTGGAGGGTGAGCTTCTGGTAGTTTCTGTAGACAGTCTTTTCCGAGTTGAGCGTAAAGGGGCCCCTGGACTGGCAGCTTTGGCAGTAGGTGATCTTGACCTCGACGTTGGACTCCTGCTGGAAGGGTCCCAAGGTGACGCCGCACTTGATGCAGTCAAACTTGACATACTTGAGCTGAGGGAAGACACCTGATCGCCGCGTAACCACGCCGCTCACCCGCACCAGACAGTTGAGGTGGGATTGACGAAGTTGTCGCAGGGTGTAGTGGACAGGCAGATCAAAGATTCGCACATGAATCTCGGAATGAATACGCTCGTAGTCGGGGTAGTGGAGGAGAACGGCATCCATGGCGACTTCGTCAAACAACTTGAGCATCTCTGCGGGAGCGTTGGCGAGGAAATAGGCCAAGATGGCCTTGCTCTCGGAGAGATGCTCGTATGAGACCTCGAGGGTTTCGGCGTTGATTTCACCAAGTGTTCGAATGCGGTTACCGTAGACGGATGAAAAAGACGTATCGGTATAGGATGTGAGAAAGGCCTTGAACTCGCGCTTGATGGTCCTCTGGACAGAAGGTTGCGACACCCACTCGGTCAAGTTGGCCGCCTTTACGTCACCAAGGGCCTCTAGCGATAGCTCCTCAGTCATGATATCCGTGTCCATCATGTCGTCGGGGTCCTCGTCGTAGTGGTGACGACGTCGTCGAGGCTGGGCAGTCAGGTCGATATCGCCGTCGTCCTCATCGCCGGGCAGGAAAGCAGCAGGGATCCTTTGTCTCCGTGCCACTTCCCGATCTCGTCGGTTAAGCTGGGCCTCGAGTTGGCGTCGAGCAGCCATGTCCATGTCGCCATATTCGCCCTCGTCGTCCAGTCCGATGCCCTCGTACATGTCGTCATCCTTCTCACGGTAATCGGCCTCGAAGCCCTCGCGGAACAGATCGACGTCATCCTCGGCCATCTCGTCTAGGTCGTCAAGGTCGTCCTGAATCTGGTCCTCCTCATCGATATCGTCATCGTCCTCGACACCATGGACCATGTTGAACTCGGCAGGGGGAGATGAGGGCATAGGGCTTGACCCCAGGCCCATGGGAGAGGCAGTATCATCGCCTCCGACTCGCGATCGCTTGCGACTTGAGCGCGGAGCGCTGGCGGAAGGGTGTAGCGGGGAACTAGAGGAGAGGTGTTAGAAGTTGTTCCTAGATAGAAAGGGGCATCTTGATGAGGAAACACTGACCTCATATTTACTGGCCCCTGTCAAGAACAGTGCGCCCAATGAGTATTGCGAAATGGTATATAGACAGTTGTGCGGGCAGAGAATTGGTGTTGAGAATGCAAAGAATGAGGGGCTGAATTTGCCAGGATGGTTGGAAGGGAAACCAGAGACGACCAAGTGGAGGCCAGCAACAAGGAAGCAATTTCGCGTATCACGACGCGACTCGACGCGTTAATTGATTGTAGACGCTAAGCGCATGCGCGTAAAGTGGTTTTGGTGGGTGGAAACTACGGACAAAAATAAGACACCAGCCTTTGCGTCATTTAGTGTAGGTAATGTCGGCATTATTATCCCCCCCCCCAAGCTTCATCACCTCCAACTCTACGAAGTACATCGCCCTCCCTCTCTCTGTGTCTCCATCATCCATCGACTCTAGGGAAATCTGTCATTCATTTCCATCGTTCCTTTCCATTTTTATCATCGTCTCCATCAAATTTCCCTCTCAATCTTCCAGAAACACCCTCATCCTCCTTAATACGACCGTCGCCATGTCGACAGATCCTCCCTCAGCATCCGCGCCCGCCCAAGACACCCCTCAACAATCTGCTCCGGCGCGCAAGGACAGCTTCTCTGCCAAGTCGCAAGCCTCGGAAGACTCTCAAACCGCAGCAGAGTAAGCGCAGACCTTCTTTCTCGCGACTCAATTATACACTCGGTGAATTGCCTGCTAACTCTTCCCCAGGTTCATCCGCAGCCAAGAAGCCCTCGAAGCTGATGCCCGTGAGGCTCTGCCCTATGTATGCGCTTACCCCCTCCCGAATTCCCTTCCTCAATAGCTTCCACTCACGCGAAACTTAGAGCATCGAATCCTGCACAAAGATCCTCGGCCCTCTACGACAAGCCGTGTTCGCATGCCTGACCTGCAATCCCCCTCCCGCAAAGCCCGATGGCGACTGGACGCCCGCCGGCGTCTGCTACGCATGCTCCATCCAGTGCCACGGCGAACACACCCTCGTCGAGATCTTCCAGAAGCGAAACTTTACCTGCGACTGCGGCACCAAGCGCATCCCGTCCACGAGCCCATGCACCCTGCGCCTCAACGAGACGACCAATGCCCGCGGAGTTCACTCTGAAGAGCCCGACGTCAACAACAAGTACAACCACAACTTCCGCAATCGCTTCTGCGGCTGCGAGTGCGACTATGATCCTTTCCAGCAGAAGGGCACCATGTTCCAGTGCCTGGGTCTAGGGACGCACGAGACTGGTGGTTGTGGCGAGGATTGGTATCATCCGGGCTGTCTCGTCGGCATGGGGCCTAACTGGTTCGAGAAGATGGAGAAGCCCGAGAAGAAGTCGATCAAGGACACCGAAGATGGTACCAAGTTGGCCACCATCTCGGAAGGTAATGAAGACCAGCAGGATCCTGGCCAGAACGGCGCCCAGGAGACCACCGCCGAAGAAGAGGAAGACGATGAGGTTCCGATGCCTCCAGGTTTCCCCGAGGAAGAAGCCTTTGAAGCCTTCTTGTGCTACAAGTGTGTTGATGCGCATCCCTGGGTCAAGCGCTACGCAGGAACCTCGGGCTTTCTTCCCGCAGTGTTCCTCAACCAACCCGAGCCTGTTTCCAACCCTGAAGAAGCAGCAAGCAAAGATGAGACGGTCGATGTGGCCGACACAACTGAAGCTTCGCGCAAGCGCAAGGCAGATGATGATGCAGAGGATGACACAGAAGCCAAGCGCGTAAAGAGCGAGACCCAAACCGAAGAACAAGACAAGAAGCCTACCGCTCCCTCAGAGGAGACGCCCTCCACAGACGGCACCCTCCCCTGCAAACTCAAGAACCTCCCTCCCGCCCCTCAAGGCCAGTTCTCCCTCTTCCTCAAAGAAAACTTCCGCGACGCCTTCTGCCGCTGCTCTGCCTGCTTCCCCCTCCTCAACCCTCACCCCCAACTCCTCGAGGAGGAAGAGGTCTACGAGCCGCCCCTGTCCGACGCCGGCTCCCAGAACGGCGGCAACGGCGGCGGCTCCCACGGCAGCGGCAGCCTCCTCGAGCGCGGCGAGAGCGCCCTGCGTAACGTGGACCGCGTGCGCGCCATCGAGGGCGTCATGGCCTACAACCACCTCAAGGAGAAGCTCAAGCCTTTCTTCCAGCAGTTCGCCGACAGCGGCGAAACCATCGGCGCCGAGGACATCAAGGCCTACTTTGCTAAGCTGAGGGGCGACGACCAGGGCATACAGGAGGCCGGGGAGAAGGCGGCCGAGTCGAGGGAGGGGGGCGGCGACGGCGGCGAGGGGGGACATCGAAAGGAGCAGAGCGGGTATTGATTGTCTATCTGGGGTGGCGGACGGCGTTTGGATGACGAATTTGGTAAGAGTATCAAGACGAGCAGAGTTGGCGACGGCTGAACGGTACGGTACATCTCTTGGCGAGATTAATGTATGATTTAGTGTAAACTACAAAGGGCGTTCCATAGTCATTTAACTAGGCCGCAGAGATCACGGCACATCGGATTCCTTTTTCACCCTGTATTTTTATTTTCCTACCATCTTCCCCGGTGAGCATACCTACTCACCGTCCGTCTTGGCTGTCGACTCCCGACGTAATTACTTGACATGGGTGATCCCAGAGGCACGTTTATTGTAGAGTGTCAGTGGCCATCCTAGGACCTAGTTTCGGAGTCGAGGCGTACATGTAAGGGTTACACAGCGTCCTCGGTCTTCAACAGTCAAGTCGAGTTGAAGGACCGTGTCCACTGAAGTGAAGCTACCTCAGCAACGGCTGTCACCAATATCTCGACTCTCGTGTATCAAACGAAACTCAAGAAGCAGTTTCACGTCACCAATGAGGCCGCAAGAGGTGCCAGGGCACAGCCCATCATCTTCATTTCACCGTCCTATCCACCCCTATAGTACATTTCCATCCAGTCCCGGGTATCGCTAAATCAAACCATTCCCATTTTCATCATGTCTCACTTCACTGTCCCGTGGACCCCGTACTCGACGCTGCGCTCAGCGGCCTCGGAGGAAGCGTCGGCACGCCATGTCCAGCCGCCGAGTCCTCACGCTGCATCGCAATGCCCCCCATCATGCTCATTCCGATCCCCATCCCCGGCAGTGGCAGCTGCGGCGGAGGGCCTTGACCATCGCTGTCCTCGGCCTGACTGTCCAGCTGCTCCTGGGCTGCCTTGAGGTCCAGCTCACGCAGGCGATCCTTTTCAGCAGGGTCGATGATGTCGTCGTCGTCACTCCAGTACGGGTCGTCATCCTCAAGCTCCGGCATCGCCATGCGCTTCCAGAACCGCAGTTCTTGCCTGACTGCCTTCTCATCCACAAGCCTGTTCCAGCGCGCCTCGTCCTCATCGTATTTGCACCGGAACTCGCGCAGGTTCTCGTTGGCGCGCCCCGCATGAGCCTGCATCTGCCAAATCTGCTCGCGTAGGCGGGCATTCTCGTCACGCGCATCGGCAAGCTGTTTGCGGTAGGAGCGGTGCCAGGAAGCGACGTCGCTTACGTGCTTGGTCTTGTATTCGTGGAATTGTCGCAGGAGGTTGGCCATGGCGTTGGCGTACTGGGAGAGGAGCTTTGCGTTGGCATCGCGACTAAACTTGGCCTTTTCGAGGGACTCGGTCAGGAGAGAGATGAGGGCATCGATGTTCTGTTCTTGTCCTGTACAGCGTGGTCAGTCAACGACCAGGTGAAAGAGGCTTGCATGAGGGGATTTGCGTCTTCACGTACCATTGATGTCGTCCGAGGCGCCCTCAATGACCTGCTGGTTGTTCACCCCGTGGGTTCTGGCTTTGTTCCTCACTCTTCCCAGCCCGCTGACAATATCCTCTGTAACCCGGCGGTTCTCTGCCAGCTGGCGGCTCAGCTCCTCGACCATGCCGTAGATGTAGTTCAGCTCAGCCTGGTGGCCCGCGGGTGTCGGCACAGGCATTCCTGCCGCCATATTCGTGCCGTTCATACCGTTCATCATGGCGATATGCTGCTGTTGCTGCTGCTGTTGCTGCTGATGGTGTCCAAAAATCTGATGCTGCTGCGGCTGTGACGCGTATTGGTTGAGCGGGATCTGTTGATACTGCTGGTACTGCTGCTGGTACTGCTGCTGCTGATGCTGCTGCTGATGCTGCTGCTGCTGCTGTTGTTGTTGCTGTTGTTGCTGTTGTTGCTGTTGTTGTTGTTGCTGTTGCTGCTGCTGCTGCTGCTGTTGCTGCTGTTGCTGCTGGTAGTGGCGCGCCGAGGGTGTAGAGGGAGACGGCGCAGGAGCGGGTGATGACGGCGAAGATAGAGATGGATCGTGGGGGTTCGGGCTTGGGGGGGTTGGAAAGCTCATGTCTTGTCCACCCGGGAACCTGGGTCTTGAACGTTTATAGAATGGTCTTGGTGTGTTGGTTGTGAGATGGAGCATCCAGTGCCTTTCTTTGGGTTAGCCTGGCGTTTCTGGCAGAGTTTGGTACGTCCTCAAACATCATTCTAAGTCGCGCATTATCATTGTGCCGAGCTCCACGCGAGCTCCGGCCAACTCCATCAATGGCCATCGCCATCACCAACCAACAGACTGGCAATAACTAGGTAAGGAAGGAATAATAATCCAAAAAAGATGCGTTTCTATGCTGATTTTGCTTTTCCTCTTGACTTTTTGTTTCTCGCACAACATTGTTTGCTCCACGCATTTTGAATATATCCAACGCCTCATGATACTCCGTAACCACATCTCACGAGAGATGCATCTTTGCTAAACGAGTGACCAAGCAAGGTAGCGACTGTCACAAAAACTGTAGAAATGGATGTCGTGTCATGTACTTCGTTTCGTCGTTGCCGTGCATTGCACACATGTCGTAACCGGGAAAGAATGCTCAACTCCTATCCACCACGTTCCTTTTACTCGGGCGTATCAACCTCCATCCTGTCCTCTGGAGGCTTCGTCTCCACAGCAATTGTATCCTCGATCTGGGACGTCTCGTGTGTCGAAATTGACCCCGAGTCTTTCTGCTCCAAGGCTGGCGGAGCTGCTCCGCTGCCACCCGCAGGTCCTCCCATCCCGTTGTTGGCAGATAAGCGGTACTCACCGTCCGCCTTGCGTTCAATGATGCCTTCGTCCAAGGCCCACTGGGCCAGAAGGCTGTCAACGCCAAGCCTGCCCCCTTCACCCTTCTCCATGTGCCGCCCTACATGCTCCGTCCATTCGTCCCAAGATGAGGGCCCTTCAAAGACGCTCTGGCAGCCTTGCTTCGGGCAGGCTGAACGCTGAGGCGGGTGACGGCGCTGGACGAGACAAGTCTGCTGCATGTCCTTGACGTGAGTGTCCCATTCAGTCTGCATTTTGCTGTCGCCCTTTGCGATGGCCCGTTTGATCTGAAAGGGCGCGTGCATCCGTCGCAGGTGCTGCGTAAACAAGTCTTTTCGGTTGAACTCGTTGCCTTTGCCGTCTGCGGTGCTCTGCGGACACGAAGAACAGCGGTAGTATTGCAAGCACAGATGCTGCGAAGCAATGTGTCGCTTCCATTCGTTCTTTGACCCAAATGTGCTTGTGCAGCCAGCAAAGGAGAATGCACATGGGAATGGCCTGGTATGAGCCGCAGCAATGTGCTTTCTCAGCGAAGAAGAGTCCTTGAACGGGGCATGGCTGCAGTGGTTGCAGCGTGTGTCTTGTTTGGGCAGTGAGCGACGCGGGGCCTTTGCTGTCGGGTTTGTGCTGCGATGCGATAGGGGGTCATCACCGGCAGTCTCGTCGGCATCAGTTTCGGCTCTGATTTCGGGCATTCCGTCGGGGAGGATTGTTCGAGGACGGGGCGCATGCTGCGGCGTCTCGTCGCTCCGGTGCCGGACATGGCTCAAAGCCTTCAGTTGCTCTGCAGCCTCTTGCATCTCCGCCGAGTCCTCGACATCATCTTTAGCCTTGGGCCGGGGTCCTGATGAGTTGGCGTAAGTCGCCGATGTCGGGCTTGCTTGGGATCTATACTCCTTCCGTTCAACAGAGCTTGGTGGCTCTCTCGTAGCTGAGGAGTGATAGGTGTGCTCGTGCCCATCGTCGCGGCGGGCACGCGCCGGCGTACCAACCGCATGGTCCCTTGCCTCGAGAAGGATTCGGCCATCCTCAACTTCCTTGGCGGACGGTTTGATACCAGAAGAGCCAACTAGTCTGTGGTAAAGGTGAATCATGTTGTGAGAACTGATATAGCCCAAGAAACAGCACACTTTATCATGCTGCACCACGTTCCAGATGGAGTGCGGCATGGAAATGAGGAGCATCGTGGGCGGACCCAAAAACATGCCTTCGACTGCAATCTTGTCACCAAGAGGTGGTGTGTTGTGCAGCCACTGGGAGAAGAATGACATGTCTGGGCTGGCATCGCCAACGAAAGTGGTACAGACAAGGACACGGTGCTCCTCGAATCGAAGGTCGACGACAGACTCTGGGTCAATCAGTTGCTCTTCACGATCTCTGTTACCCTGGCCATCCGTGTCAAGGCCATTCTGTGAGCCCGTGCGTGGTCTGGAAGTCATCGGCGCGAGGCTGAGACTTTGGCCTTTCCCAGGGGTAAGCGGGATGAAGACGGGATGTTGAGAAGATGGAGAATTAGCCGTGCTGCCGTTGGCTATTCGTGGAGCCTGGCTTGGTTGCTGTTGCTTCAGCGACAGCACTTCCTCGTGCAGCCTCTGCGCCGTGAAAGGGCGGCCGCTACTAAGCTTGTTAAGAGCCTCGACTAAATTGGACGTGAAGGAGCGCTCCGAGCCGTCCGAGGGACTACGATCTGAAGTGCACGCTGCAATGGCCTGTTTCACGCCATGGCTACCAGCCATGGGGGGGTCTGGGACGGAGCAGGTATCAAGCAGCAAGAGGATATCCGACTGGGCATCCTCAAATAGGCAGCGGACGCCATCCCACTTGAGCTTCGCGGCATCTTCCCGAGCATTGCTATCGAGAGGCTGTCAGAGGCAGGAGGCAGAGCACATCTGAGAGAGTGGCCAACTCACCAAGCCCAGTAAAGCTGGCCATCGGAGCCCACGTAACCGTGGCCAGCATAGTAGATGATGAGAAGATGGTTGGCTCGGGCGTGCTCGAGGAAGCTCGCCATCTGCACCCCAAGCTTGATGCTGGGATTGGGCACGGTGGGGATATGCCATCGCTCAGTGCGGAACTTGTACTGCTTCTGGAAGGCTTGTTCAAGAGCAGCCAGATCCTCGTCAACAGACTCATCTTCTTCCCACCTTAACAACAAGACGGAGACGTCGGTGTAAGGTTGACGCTCGGTCTGCCTCTGGATAAGCATGGCCGCATCTTGGAGATGGCGTGCGAAGGATTCAAAGTCATGCCGCTCCGAGAGAGGAGGAGGAGGGGGGGCCTCCTGGACTGGATAGTGTTGTTGCGGCTGACATCCAGGTCCTATTAGCAAGAAGTAGATGCATAGAGCTAGGAGGATCAAGAGCTGACCGATTCGTGGGGGTACTGGGAAGGCTGAGGCTTGCTGGGAGGCGTGGCATTGACCTTGGGGGCCAGCTTTCGCTTTTTGCTCGAGGGTTCCATCGACAGAGAGCGCAAGGCTGCGAATTGAATCGAGGTGGAGGCTATCGTCAGCAGGTGTGGTCGTCGGCGATCATTGATCCGAGGTCAAAGTCGAGAGCTGGGAACCGGGTCGAAGGCAGGCCCAGCAACACGGAGATAGTGAGGGGGCAAAAAGATTCGTATTCTATCAAGTCGCTTGGTGAGAATGGAGGAAGCGGTGTAATTGAGAGGCGTCGACGAAGCAAAAAGAGAAGTCGATGCTACTCTACGACGCGGAGAATTGAATCGGACGATACGGTACGCAAGGAGAGCAAGGGACAGCAAGACAGAAGGAGAGGCCGAGGACGGAGGTCAATGGGGGAGAAACAGAACAAGAGCCGAGCCAGGCCACAGAGAAGCAGAAAGTTGGCGTCTCAAGGGACAAACAGAGAGAAGGGAAGAAGAGGAGGAGGAAGAAGAGGGAATAAGGCTGGCGCAGGCTGGAATTGGGGGGCCCAAGGCTCGGCGAGGCTGTCGCGGCCTAGGCCCAGTATGTCGAGGTGTGGGGTATTTGGTGATCTACCATTGGCGGATAGCCGAGGGGAAGATGGGCCGGGGCTTTCCCTCACAAGGTGGGGACAAAACGAACAGGAAGGCGAGAAGAGCAATCGGACGAGAGCCAACAGAGAAGGAGCGTGAGCGGAGCAGCGAAAACAGACGCACAGTCGGAAAGAGGGGCGGCCTCCGCCTTCTCGTCAGCCTCTCTTTGGACCTTGTCACCTGTTGTGAGCAGAGCTGAGCTGTTCGCCTCGCACAAAAGGACAACCACAAAACCACAAGCAGCGCACAAAGCAAGGCCTCGATCAAGACTCACTTTTCTTATGTCTCTTGTCTGCTGCCTCTCAGCTTGTTCTGTCCGTCTCCAGTCTTAGCTAGGTGTCGAATTGACGGCTGGAACCAGAGATGGCACTCGGGACTGCTTCACGGAGAGCAAAAGCCTTTGGGCAGCAGACAGAGGAGGAAGAAGAGGAGACGGCAACATGCCAGACAGCCCAGGTCGACATTATTTCTGTACGGCTGCACAACTCATCCACAGCTCGCACAGCTCACTCTCACACAAGAGTCAACACAGCCGGCTGATTACGGCTCTGCAGCCAATCCGAGCCTCAACCTGCCCTTTTTCCCCTCCATCCTCACCATCACACGCACCGGCAGACTCGCAGAGACGCTACGAGGAACCCAGACCCAGCATTGCCACGATCCGGGGGCAGCCCTGTGTGGGCCGCGTCTTGGGCCCAGAGGTTTTCTGTGGTTTTGGCTCTGGCTGGTCGGTTTTCAAAGTTTCAGCAGCGCCCGCCACTCAATCGTCTTCCCAGCAGTCACGGATGGCCGTCTCTTTTCCATCTTGGCGACTGTTCTTGGTCAGACTCGAGGGTTGGCACAAGATATCGAAGTCAAGGGCGATGTCGCAGCGAGCTTTCGAAGTGGAGTGATGGCGCACCCCCTCCTCAACCCCGGCAGGCCTCTTGACGGCGGGCGACAACTTGTCAAGACGGCTGTGGACAAGTGTTGACGGGACACGCTTAGTGGACGGCGAGGAGGAGGCCAGAACGCAAAACGGCCGGGTCGGCGACGAATTGGACGAGGCGGCACAAGAGGGCCGGTCGGCAACCTTGCCCTAGACACGCGCTACGGTAACACTGACTGCAGATGCACAACCTGTGTTGCCAGTCGTGAGAGGCCATGGGCAAGGTGCATATCATGCTCTCTGCCAGAGGCAATTCGGTGAGAGGCCCAGCCTGTCTGAAACCACCATGACCCAGACCTCTGGTCATGAGGCCAGGTACGGCTGCAGAAGTTGTCGCATAACATGGCTGGCGTCCTGCTGTACGAAGAGGTGCGCCCAGCATCCGCGAGATTCAGCCAAAGGCTCGGCGTGGGCAGGGCTGACACGTTGTAGCGAGAGGCACCTACGAGGTAAACACAAGGTATCCGTACGGAGTAATACCTGAGCTGGCATTGTCTGAGAGATGCATTGAATCAACCGATGGCATCAACTTGGGTGCAGGAAGCAGGTGGAGACTTCGTATAGGTTTTGTCTGGGGAGGATAAAAGCTGACGAGTCCGCCGTGACTTCCGCTCGCGACATCAGACACAAAACTCTCGCCGTTGAGAATCTGACCATGGAAAATGCGGAAGGAATGCTGACGAATTTCCTATCCATCAGCAGTGTCAGCCCGCGAGGCGTGGTGAAGTAGCGGATGCGGCATTGAGCCGCGCCAGCCTGACGTTGGTGAGCAAAATAAACACACAACCCGATAGCGAACTGAACCCTTGCTTGCCGTGTTCCACCAAGACACGTCTCGATTCTACTACGTAGGACCACAACATGCAGCTCTTTGTTGAGTTGACTCGGTTGTGAGGCAGCCTTTGGTCAACAACACCGAGTATCCCGGCACCTTCAACTCCATACGGCTCCAGCTACAAAGGGCTCCCATGTAGTCCGATGGAGGCAAATGAAGATCTCGTGGACAAGAATTGCTACGGAGTATGGACGGGCTCCCTCATAGACACCAAGGATTCAGGATTCAACCACCTCTCCTGGCCCTTGATAAATGTCGCGTCCTCTTGGACCCCAAACATGACCAGACAAGGCTCGGGTCGCGGCAGTGTGGCGAAGCACCGCCACAAACAAACCCGCCGTCTCATCCCCGTCTAGACACGGATATCCAATCAGAAGCTCCAAGACATCTCGTAGCACTCGGTACTGACAAAGTATCCCTACCCTCGGCCTTTCTATTTCCACGCAGCAAATCCCATTCAGTCTTTGGGAAAATCCCAGCAATGGGAGATGCATCTCCCGACGGAGCTGTCCCATCCCGTTGTTTCCCCTTGTCGATCACGGATGCGATCGATCTTTGTCTGCGAACCACGGCGTAGCCAGACGAGTCTACCCTTTTAGCGAGAGGCACGAGGCAAAAAGGCCAAGTCTTTTAAGGCCCAAGCGAGTGGACTGTAATCATGTCAAGGGCCTTATACGGAGAAGACGAACGAGGGCCAAGGCCGAGGAGTTTACACAGCCACTCTCCTCCCGTCTCGTGTTCTCCACAAACCACATGAGATTTTGGCTGCAAGATATCTCGGCACGCCAGTTTGGTTCGCTGCCGACATTCACGGCAGTTTCAGAGAAAGATAAAGCACTTAATGCCAAACTGAATTCTAGAGGCTTCTTTTCTCAGGTCGCCATCCCCAATCAGTCCCATCAATTGTGCGACAAGCTAAACAACGGGCGCTACTGTCAAAGTGCTGTCATCGAGGAGGTCGACGACGAGTCTTGAGCTTCTGTACTGGTTCTGTACCTTCGCTGTAACCCAGAGAGCTACAGGGGTCCTGTCTATCGTTCCCAGCGAGCTACCCCACTGAAAATAGAGTCTCCGCCGGGTTGTCCGCTCGCTGTTGCGTCACGGCTCTCAGGATCCCTCCACCCTCCATCGATCCAAAAATGGGCAGGAGCGGGGCTCACTGCGTTACGTAGTGCTCTGTCACTGACGGGAAGGATCCATGGAAGCCTGCCCACCTTAAGCCCGACCAAGAACGACGTGCAGCTCCAACCAAACTCGACTTCTCCAACAAACACCCAAGACTCATATCTCAGCGCACGAGACGTGATCAGGCCCATTGTCTTTCAGCGCAACATTCACCTGATCTTGGCTATTGTCCACATTCACAGAGCATCAACGATCACTAGAGCCTTATTACGGCGTTCGCGCGACCTCGTCGCCTTCTCTGACACCCATATCATCAAGCATCTACCCCTCTAGAGATTCTGGTGCACCGGGCGCAAAGCGCATCACAACCATCTTTCCGCACCCATGGATTCATATGGGGTCAGGAGGAAAGACACAACCAAGGGGCCTCCCCTTCGGGTACTATCGCTCGGTAAGCGCTTCATTTTCACTTTTGATAACCCTTTGCTGACACGCGCCGCAGATGGAGGAGGCGTCCGCGGTTACTCTATCTTCATCATCGTCCAGGAGTTGATGCACCGAACCTTTGTCGAAATGGAAGGCCGAGCTCCCAGGCGACACGAAATTCCCAAGCCATGCGACCACTTCGACCTCATCGTCGGCACCGGCACTGGCGGTCTCATCGCGCTCATGCTCGGCCGACTGCGCCTCGACCTGGAAACATGCAAGGAGCTCTACGTGCGTCTCACCCGCATGGTCTTTGAGACGGACAAGACGATTGCCGGAATTCCGTATCGATCAACCCTCTTCAAGGCCAGCAAGCTTGAGGATGCCATCAAGGCGGCCGTCCAGGAACATACCGTCAAAGAGAGGGAAGGCAATGACGGCACCGAGCCTGACCTCTTCAGCCCCCTCAGCGCCGCCAGCTATTCAAGCGCCGGTGCTCCTCGCCGAAATCAGAGCAATGCGAGCACTGTGAGCTTCAGTGCCCGAAGTCCCGCCGCCCAGATGGCTCATCGACCTACCTTGAACTCGAGATATGGCGACCCCAACGCACGGCTATACGACCACAGAGAAAACCGCACCAAGACGTGAGTTGCACTCCAAGATTATTCACTACATCAGTATAGCAATCGCTAATATTTGAACAGTGCTATCACGGCAGTATACAAAGGTTCCCCGCGAGGCTCGCCAGCTGCCATGCTACGATCCTACGATTCCCGAAAAGAACCGCCCCCCGAATTCGACTGCAAGATCTGGCAGGCTGGCCGAGCCACCTGCTCCATTGGCCTCGCCTTCAAGCCCATCACGATCGGCCAGTCAGTTTTTCATGACGATGGTGCCGGTACATTTAACCCCAGTCCCGAGGCGCTTGACGAGGCTGTGGTCAACGAGTGGCCTGGGCGAGAAGTTGGCGTCTTTGTCAGCGTCGGTACCGGACGAAGGCCTAGGGGTAGCGACGCGAACTCCCAGATCTGGTATGAAGGGTTCCTGGGCGATTATGCTGATGCACGAAGAAAGTTGATCGCAAAGATCGAAAACTGTGAGAAGATCCACGAGTACATGATGCGGGAGCACTTGGGGAAGCGCAACGTCAGCATCGACGCCTACTACCGCCTCAACGTGGAGGTCGGAGTGGGCGATTTCGGGATGAACGAGTGGACTCGACTGGGCGAGATCAGCACGGGCACACGACGATACCTGTCGAGGGAGATGGAGCAGAAGATGATACAAGGCATCTCGTCAAAGCTCGCCAAGATCCACCGATCCAAGCTGCGCCACGAGCGAGCGCCCCAGGGGATCCCAGAGCTTGTCAAGTCAACCTCAAGCACGTGGGAAACACCACTGGCATTTGAACTCCCCGGAGATATGCCAACCACGGTTCCGCTCCCTCACAGCCCTGCGAGCCGGTCATCGTTCGAATCCGGATCAGACAGCCTGCAAATCCGCAGCGCCCACGCGAGCTCCCCTCGAAGCTCCAACGAGCGCATTCGCCCGGGGACATCTAACTCGCACAACTCTCCCCCCTTGGGCCCTCGCGTGCCCGGTAATCCGAGCGCCAGCGCGCCGAACCTCCGGCCTGAGGACCGTCTAAACGTGTCGTCGCCACCGCCTCCGCAGTATCGTGATACATCGGGCCAGGACCTGATTGCCATCATGAGCCCTGACGAACACCCTCGGTCGCCACCGACGAACCACGCTATGCCGCCAACGAGGATTGAGCCTCCGCCGCTGCCACCAAAGACGCCGCTTCCGGAGAGCCAACAACAGCATGGCGGCAGACGGCCTCCGGCAGTTGCGCCTCCATATCCCGTGGATGATGACGAGCCGCCACCAGTGAACATGGCTCGCAAGCCCGACTACAGGGGAAGATGAAGTTGGTGAACGATGATGTTTACGCCTTTGATATGTCTTGATTACGAATGAAGCCGGAGAGATGGGGTTTTCAAGCATACCCCTCGACATGCTTGGGTCCGGTCGAGATAGGATTTAAAGCCCCGACAGGAATGGCGTTGGGGTCGGGGGCACGATATGATTTGTCTTTTTTGCTTCTGCACAACTAGATACCACCTGGGTTTCTTTGCCGCGAAATTTGAAAGTACATGATTGAACGAGATGGAGGATGACTCGGGCATCTTTTTTTGTATACCACTCGGTTACCAACTTGAATATGATATGGACAGTGTGTTTTCCTCAATGATGCGACTATCAACTCGTGACATACCTAGGGACGGTCTCTTTCTGCTGAATTACATAGATATGTACCCCCGGCATGCTATTAATAGTCTTTCTTTATCCGTAGTACGTACTACTATCCGTACACGCTTGTCTATGACTTGTAAGCGAGTCTTTGAGAGATCTTGATCAGCATCTAGCGATTCGTCATGAGCCGAGCGTCCCGCAAGACCTACGCCAGCATAAGATCCGTGGAGCAGCGCCTACTACGAGCCAGGACCAGGGTGCTGGGTTTCAGATGGCCAGGGGCTCAGTCATAAGACGAGATGAATTTTGCCCGGACTGCACGACACCTGCAGCGGGATAATTAGGTGCGTCCTAGTGGAGTTGTCCAAGGTTTCGGCCGCTTGATAGGGCGCCGGGGAAGATGACCTGGAAGCCTAGCTTGGGGGTTTTACTGTCGGCAGTTGAAGCCGAGACGGTAGAATGGACGGATTCGAGGCAGCGCTTTAGGAGATTGTCAGTGGTTCTTACTGGCGCGGTTCTTGATACGTACTGCTAGGCTGAAGTGGTCCACGGATCACCATGGCCGCGAGTGCCGTTCGGTAGTGGTGTTTGCCGTGTTTGCCCTTGCCCCGCCAAGAGGCTCTTCTGACATGCAGATTCGGTGTCAGTCACCAGGCAATGAATGCACCCCAACTTGAAATTTTCCGAGCCTAGGTAGGTTGTCTTTTATTCTGACTGCATTCCTGTCTCTGACAACTGATGATAAGCATGAGGAGAAGAATGAGGGGCTGTCTAGGTGATGAAAGCCGTTTATGGACATGAGCAAGAGAAATCCGGACCAGCATGGGCATGGACGCTAATAGAGGCGCCGGTAGAGGGGAGCGGCACCCTCCGCGGACCCCGACAGGGCCCGTCCATTCAAGCTCTCGGTAACTGCAAGCCCCGATTTGCCTTTTTTTCATTGCCGGACTCTGATATTATGTTTGATGAAAGGGGTTTTCACAGCGTGCTACGCAGTTTGCGGCAGAGGCTTATGTATCAGACAAATTAAAGATCATGGAGTCTACTGCAACCTCGAGGAAATCTAGATTCAACTGTGAGTGAGGAAACAATTGGAGACAACAAGGCTATCTGCCTTCTTTTTTACCTACCTACCTCTATAGGCAAGGGACCTCTTGAATCAGCTCACTCGCTGGTTGGTACGTAGAAAAACGTTCGGCTTATCTCCCCATCGGCATCCACGGTGGCCCTTGCCTTTTTGCCTTTCCGCCCTTCCACTCATTCACTTGCTTGCTTTCACATGGAATCTACTGTACTCTTGTTATTACTGGAGCTCTCCGCAGCGCGCGCTTCCAGTCACTCCTTGGCGAAAGCAACCTACCTACCTAGGTACAGTACCCAGGCACCCTACACAACCAGGTGCTGTAACAGGACCTACAGTAGCTTGCTTATTAGGTGCGTAGGAGGTAGGATTCAGATTCCGGGCAATCAATCGAGACTTGCGGTGGCTTCCCCCCTTGACATCCCCCGTGTCGTGTCTTCAATTGCCGAACCCGCCCTGATGGAGGCCTGCCTGGGTACGAAGTTACATCTGTCTCGACGCCCAGACTCCTTTCATCCATCCCGTCCGTCCTCTGCTTTGCTTTGCTCGCTCACTTTCTCCCTCACTCAACAACTCAAGAACGAGCAGCCCGCCTTGCCGTCTCGCTTCGGATCATAAACGACTCCCCCAGGAAACCCACGCCAAGCGAGGGGCACAACGGCCAGGGGCACCCAGACGTCATTGCATCGTCGTGATCGACCGTGGGGGAGGGACACAAGCTTTGGGAATTTGTCACCTTTCTTTGTCCGTTCGCTCCCCTTTGTGCGCCAAAATTTCAAGCACCCGCCCCGGGAGCCCCGAAAACCTAGGGACTTTGTATTGCGACCCTGAAAACGACAATCCTGGAGGATCCGACACGACATCGGGGTCTGCGAGTGAGAGTGTGGACGGCTTCAACTTGCATCTTACACCGAGACGCACGCAGACCAACGCGATCTTGGGAGACACGAACCAACACCTTTGACGCCCTGCAGTGAGAGGAACCCCCCAAGAGCTCACCCAAGAGCTTCAAGCACCTGAGACCGGCGCCACCATACACGCGACAGGCAACTGCTCCGATTTCCAGCTATCCCATCTCCGGCCTGGTGAGCCGCCTTTGCCGCGTTGATCTCTGGCCAACATCGTCCAGACTTGTTTTCGAAGCGGCCCGTTTGAGCTTCTGGTCAGCCCTCTCCATTCTCAGTTGACTGCCGTGCCGCGCAACCTGACGTGTTCCTCGTCAATCTCACCACGCGCACTCGCATCGGTTCATCCGTCGCATCTTCATCTTGGGCGCATCATCGCATCGCGCTGCTATTGACTTATCAGTCGCATCACTTCGCCGTTGTCTCGCATGAGCCACCGCCGTCCTTGGCATCCGCATCTGACCCAGGAACAGCGCCTCGATCTCGACCTGGACCATTCCTGCTAGACTCTTGGCCCGGCTGTCAACCAACGACTCCATCTATCGCTCGCACTGCTTCAACCCTTGTCGCGTCACGTTCAGCTTCGACAAAGGCCGATACGACTTTGTACTCACTCGGGGGAGACCACGCCGGATTCTTCCCTTCTAATATCTACCTCCTAGCTCCGACTTCTAGTCTTGGATATACCGGTGCCAAGCCCGCGACCCGGTCCGCGTCACAGCCGGCACAACGGCGACGAAGCGGCATCATGCCGGGGGTCGAAGCCATGCAGGGGCAAGCCGCCCGCCGGCGCGCTGAACGTCAGACGTCATCATGCACCGAATGCCGTCGTCGGAAGCAAAAGGTACGGGTCATTTCTCACTTTTTGGGGTTCGCCCCTGTTCCCTGCCGGATCGTGTCGGACGCTGGATCGTGTGTGACTTCCTTGACTTCCATGACTTGGTGTTGTACATAACTTGCTAGGCCCAGCTCGCTCCCCTGATGTTCCTGCACTTATCCGGGAGCACTACCGATATTCCGCCCAGTTCCTGTATCCATCTAAGTGCTGACTGAACCTCGCCTCAGTGTTCACAGGGCCAACCGTGCACAAACTGTCTTCGCCGGTTTCCTCAGCCCATTTGCGAGTACAAGGTCAAATCTTCCAAAAGGTAGGTTGCTCTTGATACTTCCACGTGTTTTGGCCAGATCGTTGTTCTCTCAAACACTCACTCTCCCCTCCTATTGACTGACGATCGAAAAGGCTGACGCCATGCTCCTAGATCTTCTCCCCCTAGTTCCCTCCAGAAACCACCTCCTGCGTTAGCCGTGCGACAAGGACCATATGCTCACTTAAACCCCGCCGACGTTCAGGAAGCCATCATCAACCTAGAAGATGCCTTGTCGGGTTCCTCGTCCTCCTCGAGCAGCTCCGCCCAAAGCTCTCCTGCACACTCAAAGATCAGCCCCTGGGTTCCATTCAAGGTTATCTCCAAGGAGATTCGAGATGAAGCCGAAGCCATACTCGAGTCACTTCGGGTCATTGTGGAACACCGTCTCACCCTAGCTAACCGCATCTATTTAGATGAACGAGCCAGCGAGACCACAAAGGAATTCTTGGCGAGCCATGACGGACGGCGGCCCGTTGCTCTACCAGTCGAAGGCTCGATGGAACAGTTACGACTTTTGCCAATGGAGCCTACTAACCTGAATAAGGAGTTGGTACGCATACGTAAGTTCTGTCCAGGTGATGCGCTTTCACGACACGACTGACTGTTTCTTGGCTTGGCCTTAGACCTCCAGCTGCTGTGCCGCTTCAAGTGCTCCGTGGATGGGAACCCAGATCCAAGCAACGCCTTTATGAAATACTGGGTGCCCTGTTGTGTACAAGATCCGCTTCTTCTACAGATTGTTCTATTCACATCATCATGTTTCCTTTCAGAGACAGGGCACATCCCAAAGATAATAGCAATGATGCACAAGGGCAAGGTGTATCATCTGCTCAACTCACAACTTCGAGATGAGGCCAGCCAGACTAGCGACGCGTCAGTTCTTGGCGTCGTGCAGATGGTCGCTGATTCTTGGTATTGGGGCGCCACGGCCGATCTCAAGGCTCACATCAGAGGTCTGAAGCAGATGATCAGAATGAGAGGTGGCCTAAGTCAGCTTGGATTGCACGGGTACCTGGCCAAGATGATTATCGTGTAAGTCGATGCAAACATTCGGAGGCATTAGCATGATATGATGGCCATCAGCCTGATGCTTGCCTCGAGTCTTTTCTTTTCCCAGAGCTGACCCGAGATAGTCACGATGTTGTCATGGCGCTAGCACATGAAATCGATCCATGCTTATATGGTCATCCTGGTTTTACATTCCAGGATCCTATCATGGTCCCCTTCAACACGGCCTTAAACACGCCTCTAGTATTTGGGTGGCCATCGTTCCAAGGATGCTCGAACTCTCTACAGCTCCACCCAAGCACAGCTCAGATTCTCGACGACATGCGCTATCTGTTTGACGTTGTTCTATCCCTGCCGGAATTTCCAAGCGCGGAGGAGCTGGACAATGTTGTGACAACAGCTGGTTGGGTTCAGGATAGGATATTCGACCTTCCAGATGACGCGCCATCCCGACGATCACCAGAATATCGCACACCTTCTCGGTCAAGCTCTGTCGAGAGCCCAGCCAAGTCGCCAGGTTCCGCAAAGTCCGACAAGTCTTCCCCACCTGTTGAACTTCCAGACATGATGTATCGTGTCGTCCGATTAACATCCTTGATCTGGGTTCGGGCGATTCTCAACCGCTCCCCGACTAGCACCATGTGCTCGGAGCGCGATGTCATGGTAATCTGGGGGTCAGTGTGGCAGGCTGGTTTGCCTACCTGGCAAGCCGTGGTCGGCATCTTTGTGTGGATTATACTGGCACTTGTGCCCAGCTCCCACAAGACGCCTGCGGGTCGCTTCATGAAGACGCTGACGGTTTCCACCTTCATGTCGATCGGAGTTGACAATTGGCACATTGCGATGGATGTCACGAGGACCGCTCTCAAGCTGCAAAGATGGCTTGCAGGAGGCAGACTTTACGCAGGCGAGAAGGGTCTCAGCGGAGGGGAGACTGTGGTGGATAAGTACGGGTTCGTCATGAAAGAGATCCTCCCAGAGATTCAGCTTCCGACCGACGACGAATGATGGAGGCCCAATTCCATCTTCTTGCAGGGAGAGAGACCCAATTCCAAGACACGGCAGTTCCCGCCCGCATCTGACATGGGCACCCTGAATGGCCTCAACCACCACTGCAGCCATTCAGGTGTCGACTATGACGACATGTTGCAGACTGACCAACGATATAAAGTAAGCAGGGGCTCCACTACAGCACGCTGTGAGACCCCGAAAAGCGTCAAATACTCGCGTCTTCCTCGAAGGTCTTATGTAGATGGCTGCTTCTTCCCATCTTTCCTGCCCGTCTATTGACGGTGGTGTCGCTTTGAGCTAGTACTACCTACATTGCATTGTTCACTCGACAGGGTCACAATGTGTGACTTTAATGAACTTCGCAAGGATATACAGAATGGGACTGTCCTCCTTCCAGGGCAGGAAGGCTATGAGGAGGTCCTTGACAGATGGAGCGTGGCCTGCGTGAAGAAAGCGGTACGTGTTGCTTCGCCATATGCCCGCGTCGTGGCTAATCCTCCCTTTTCCAGGCTGTTGTTGTTTTGCCTTCAAATTCCCAAGAGGTTGCCACTGCCGTCAAGTTTGCAGTTTCGAACAAGATAGTCATGACTGTCTGCGGCGGTGGCCATTCTTCGAGTGGGACCTCTTCGTCTGAAGGTATGGTCATTGACCTGAGGAAGATGCGAAAGGTCAAGGTCGATACAGCAGCCATGACTGTCGAGTTTGAGGGAGGTTGCCTCTGGAAAGATGTCGACACTGCCCTTGAACGGCACGGACTAGCAACTGTCGGGGGTGTTGTGAACCACACAGGGGTTGGAGGGCTAACGCTTGGGGGAGGCCACGGATATCTTACACCTCTTCACGGACTGACCATTGACAACATGATTGCCGCAGAGGTTGTTCTTGCGGATGGAACCATTGTCGAAGCCTCGGAGGACAAGGACAGGGATCTCTTCTGGGCTATTCGAGGGGCAGGGGCTCAGTTTGGCGTTGTCACACGATTCGTTTCCCGCGCGCATAGACAGGGCAAGGTCTGGAGCGGCACGTTGGCATATCCGGCCGACAAGCTGCCCGCCTTGCTTTCCGTTGCAGACGACCTTCACCAGCGACATAGCTCGGAGGGCCACTGTCTCACTTTGGGGATTGGCTTCGGCCCAGACGGCACACGCATTGTCTCTGCGATCCCCATGTTTCACGGCTCAGAGGTCGATGGGAAGGATTACTTTTCAGGTCTTTTGAGTGTTGGACCAATCGTCGACAACACCTCGGTGATGACGACGGCGCAGATGAACACCCTCATGAATCCCATGATGGAACATGGCATCCGGCGTCTCATGGGTTCAGGGAATGTGACGATGCCACTGGACATTGAGCCCATGTTGCAGAGCGTGGAGGAATTCTGGAGATTCTGCGAGGCTCGTAAGGGCATGGGCAACTCAGCCTTTGCCATCGAGTTCTTTCCGACGGACAAGATTCGCGAGGTTGCGCAGGATGCCACGGCATATGCCAACCGGGGAGACTACTACGATGCCATGACGATATTCGCTTGGGAGGATGCAGCCGATGATGCAGAGGTGCGCCGTTTCAACCGGAGTCTCTGCAGGCGCATCCGAGAGACGAACGGTTACCAGGTAGTCTCTGGCGGTCACCGGAGCAAAGCACCTGTCGGGGTGTACATCAACATCGAGGCGGATAGCGTCTCGCCCGAGGACGCCTGGGGGGTGAACCTGCCGCGTCTGAGGGAGCTGAAGAGGAGGTATGATCCACAGAATGTGTTTCACAAGTGGCATGGCATTGCAGAGCCGACAGAGTCTATATCATGAGGGGAGGCATATCTGGGCTATATATAGAGTGTGGAGGTGGCTCTACCGGCACTGAATGTTGATCCAAGATGATAAGAAATTGCCAGCTGAATTAGACTCGGTCTGAAAGTATCGTGATACTGACTTGGATAACCTTGTTGTCTTTGTGTTTGAGATCAATAGTAACAGGTTTGGCCGATTGAAGGTCATGATGAAAGAACTGGTGTTCAGTCTGTCAATGCCACTTGATGATATATCTTCCAACATTTGTGTACAGTGAACTCGGCGCTGCTTCAGGCCCATTCTCTTCTTAAATGGCAGTAGTTGTGCAGCAAGAAACGAAGGCCTCGTCGACGGAGGCGTTCATGTATCTCTCCCTTCGCAGGTGGAGGCCTCTGGTGGGAAGGACATGAGTTCCGTCGTCGACCTCGTGAGACCTAGGACGGTTCGAAGAAGCGGTTACTATCAACGGCGACCATGGGCTCTGATTCAAGTCTACATCGGGTTATTTTCCTGATTAAAGCCCCCAAGACGCGACCGTCTCTCACTTCTTATATGTGAATACGGCGCCGCTGCACCTCATCCCAATCTCGGTTTAATTCGGGGTCGTGTTGCAAAACACCCTAGACTTCAGAACGACCAACAACAATACAACTTACCTTTCTTTGCTGGCACCAAGAATGATGACATGTATCAAACCAAGTAAATTGTAACTATCCGGGGATTCGTCATTAAACACATGAAAGCTCCGTCATCATAGACCAGACCACCAGTATGTCTCGTCAACCTTGAACGACCCCTTGAGCGCCTTGTCTCCAACGACACTGCTGTCGCTGATGATGACCTCGTACTCGCCGGCCTCGACGCACCACTGGTCCTTCTCCTCGTCAAAGTAGGAAGCCGCGTACTTTTCGAGCTCCGAGATGGTCACCGCCTCCTCGGCCCCCGCGTCGAGCTCCACCTTGGCGAAGCCCTTGAGCTCCTTGACCGGCCGGTTCACCTTGGCTGCCTGCAGCGGCTTCACGTAGAGCTGCGCGACCTCGGCGCCGCGGGCGGAGCCCGTGTTGCGGACCTTGAAGCTTGCCGTGAGCTTGCCTTCGGAGGAGGAGACGGCGAGGTCTGAGAAGGAAAAGGTGGTGTAGGAGAGGCCGTGGCCGAAGGGGAAGTTGACCTCGCGGTCGGCAAACTCGTAGTACCGGTATCCCAGGTAAATGTCCTCGCCGTAGAGCGTCCGGCCGGCCTCGGTGCGGAAGTTGAGGAAGGCTGGGACGTCGGTCAGGCGCTTGGGAAAGCTGAGGGACAGTTTGCCCGAGGGGTTGGCGTCTCCAAATAGGATGTCGGCGATCGAGTTGCCCGTCTCGTTGCCGCCGTACCAAGCCTGGATCACAGCAGGCACGTCGTCGAGCCAGGGCATCTCCTCGGGGGTTCCCGTCTGCATGACGACGGCCGTGTTGGGGTTCACGGCTGCGACAGCGGTGATGAGTTCGTCCAGCACGCCGGGGAGCTTCATGCTCGCTCGGTCCGAGCCCTCGGTCTCCCAGTCCGAGTTCAGGCCTCCGCAGATGATGACCTGGTCGTGCTCCTTGGCCAGGGCGACGGAGCGGTCAATCTCCTTCTGGGCGTCAATGACCTTGCAGGCACCCACGCGCAGGGAGCCGTGGCCGGCGACGGGGTTGTCGAACTTGAGGGTGAAGCTCGGCGCAGAGGCGAACTCGACCTTGATGTGGTATTCCTCGCCCTTCTTAAGGTCGACGCGGCCGAGCTCCTCGCGGGTGGCGGTGCCGAAGAAGGCCTCGCCGGGGTACTGCTTGGTCGCGTTGTCGACGACGAGGTCGCCGTTGACGTAGAGCTTTGCAGTTCCCGACACGATGAGGCCAAACTCATAAGTCGCGTCTTCGTTGATCTGGAGCGTGCCCTCGAGGTTGGCATACCATAGGTCCTCGACCTTGGGGTTGTAAAAGTCGACGAGGTGCATCTCCGTCTTGGTCAACCAGAGCTCGTCGACAGGCTCACGGGAGGGGACGCTGGGAGGTTGGTTGTACACCTTCCAGCTCATGCCAGTCTTGCCGTCGGGGCCCTTGGTCTGGTCTCCCAGCAGGGGCAGCAGCTTGTGGGTGTATGCGCCGACGGTGTAGGCTGGAGGGCTGCCGAGTTTCTCGGTGATGCCATCATAGGGGGTGACTGCGTAGTAGGCAGCGAGGGAGGCAGAGCCGCCACCATGGTAGGTTGAGACCTTGGCGTTGGGCCCGATGACGAGCGTCTTCTTGTCCTTGGCAAGGGGAAGAACATTCTTCTGGTTCTTGAGCAGGACGATGCTCTCGTTTCCAATCTTGCGCAGCAGAGCCGCTGTCTCGGGTGTATTGAGCGTCTTCTCAGGGCCGTTCTCGGGGATACCAGAAGCGGCACACTTCTTGACAAACTTGAGCACCTCTCGGGCGCGATCGTCAATGACATGGCCCCAGACCTTCTCGGTGGCAGCGGCAAAGTTGAGGACATCTCCTCGCCATCGTGTAGGGCCAGGCATCTCAAGATCCAGACCGGCTTTGGCGGCATCGGAGGCGCTGTAAGTGCCCCACCAGTCGCTCATGACGAGGCCCCCCCAACCCCATTCCTTTCGGAGCAGGTCGTTGAGAAGCTTGGGGTTCTCGCTGCAGGAGATCCCGTTGACGCCGTTGTAGGCAGTCATGAAGGCGCCGGGCTGAGCATCTCGTACAGTGAGCTGGAAGGGTAGGGCATAGATCTCGCGGAGGGCACGCTCTGTGACGATGGCCTGGACGTTCATGCGCTTGTGCTCCTGGTCGTTGCAGACAAAGTGCTTGACAGTGGCCTGAACACCTGTGCTCTGAATACCCCTGATGATGGCGGCAGCACCGAGGCCCGCGAGGAAGGGGTCCTCACCGATGGACTCGAAGCCACGTCCGCCGAGGGGAGAGCGCTGCATGTTGATGGTTGGACCCAAGATGACATGGGCACTCTTCCCGATGGCCTCTTCGCCCATCTTCTTCCCTGCCTCCTCGAGCAGCTCCTTGTTGAAAGTAGCACCGAGGCCGGTACCACAAGGGAAACATGCTGCAGGGATGCCGTTGAAGAACTTGGTTCCTCTCACACCGTTGGGGCCATCTGAGACACGGATAGAGGGAACTCCATGGTCAGGAAGGGCCTTGGTATGCCAAAAGTCGACACCTGGAGCAGAGTCAGTCGAGTTGCTGGCTGTGGTGTTGTGTTGTGTCACAAACCTGCAAGGAGAGAGACCTTGTCTGCAAGAGTGAGCTTCTTGAGGACCTCTTCAACGTTGAAATCGGCCATTTTCACCAGTCAGATGGTCTCAGTCACAAAAATAAAGGCTCGAGAGACGAATATCAGTCAATTCTTGAGGACCTGCTGTCTGGTCCAAGAACAAGGCATGCGCTCAGTCAAATCTCATCTGGAGAAAGCAGCTGGTTAAATAGCAACCCCGCAGCCGCTTGGCCGACAGTTCTGCCTGAAGCAGATGCATAGCCGGTCTGTAGTAATCGTCGATTCCGGAAAGTCATTTGCCAGTTCAACCAAAGAATCTCGTCTCATGATGCCAGATGAGCAGCAGAGTTGGAGGTGAAGCCCCACGATGCCGCAGCTGGGGAGGAGCTGTCACGATTCTGGCGAGGATTAACCGACGAACTGACCAATCACAGTAGCACCTGTGTGAACCCCCTGTCAGGCCTGTCGCTTCGTCGGGACGATATTCCGCCAGGCAAACCAAGAGGAAGAAAACAACTGTGAAAGCGGGGAATGAAGGATTGCGTGGACAGGAGAATGGCATCTGCAGTTGTCATGAGATTATGCCAAAGTGGAACGAGCTGGATAGGTGGTCGGTCTCAACGATTGAGCGTTGATGTTAAAGGTCAGGTGACAGTCCACGTGCCTGAATAGAGAGAGGAGGTGGGAATAATCCGGAGGTCCTGCCTGGAGTGGAACTTGTCAAGATCTTGGCATGAGCTTGACATGGGCAACTCCAGTATCAAAACGTGGGATATTAATCGTCTATTTTATTCGTCTCATCTTGGCTCGGCGACTATCGCTCTCGCGTGATCGGCTGCTCTCCAGGCTTGCGACAAACACGGCGACCCAAAGACTTGGCGAGGAGCAAACAATCGCTGCCGAGCAAGCTGGAGCCAACCGTCTCCGCCGCCGTCGACCGTTGCGTGAATCCCGCGCCAACAGGTTCCGCTCCCAAGGCCACGGTAGCTGGGGCGGGAAGGGGTACCCAAGGAGCCGGATCACCAAGGGACGGAGAGGCCAGTCCCGCGGTGCCGGGAGCCGTTGAGGCTCGTCTGTGTAACCGCAGGCTCGAAGCGTGAGGCTATCTCGCCATCGTCTCTTGGAAGAGGACGAACACCTTGGACCGGATACACCCGGATATCTAGCCAGCCGCGCCGTGTCCGACAGAAACGGCCGCCCGCCGGAGGTCGCGGAGCTGAGCCGTAAATGCCGGGCCCACCAGTTCATGCGCGGCGAAATGCGAAATGGCAGCAGAAAAAGCAATGAGAGATGAAACCGTCGATTCGCGATTTGCGATGCTTGGATCACGATTCCTCCTCGATTGTGTTTCCCTCTGCCCGGCGAATGTCGCAGATCAGACGACGTGGCTACGTTTGCCAAGACTCGTGCAGCATCATCATCATCGCCAACGTTCTACACTACATACGCGAGGTCTAACGAAAGGCCAACACCACCAACGCACACCTTGACGTTGGAGCTGTACAGTTGCCACAGGCAAACCGGAACAGTCCCAGCCGGCGCGGCAAGTCGAAGCAGCCCCTTGATCCTTGGTACATACAGATACGACCCGAGCTAGACCAAGTCCAGATCCCCCGCGGCACCGACTAGTTTGGGAACTAGAGGCCCATGGTTTCATTTGCTTCTTTTCGATATGTACCCTGGGTCGTCCGCCTACACAGCTTCCCTTGCTCCTTGATCCCTGGCGTGTCATGGACTTTGATGGGCCACGCCTGCCAAGACCCCTACGCGAAGGGTCAAGGTGAATGGCAGCAGCCATGGATTGGTTGTATCAGGCATTGATTGCTGATTACCGCCATTTGTCTGTCTCTGCAACGTGCATTCCACGCCTTGGCTGGGAGCCCGGAAACGCGACGGCGGTGACCTAGGCGCCACCAGAAACCAGAAGCGCCCTACCGTGCCCTGTCTGTCTGTCTGTCGGTCCCTTCTGCGCTTCTTCCTTCCTGAACGGAACCCACGCCGAAGCCACTACGGATTACGCAGAACAGTTCGGCTCTGTCGATGGAGAGGGAAAACGGCCGGGTCAGCCCAAAGTATCGAGCGGAGGGGCCGCAGAGTGACATGCACAACACACTCGGGACAAATGACGGCACCAGCCAGCGCCAGGCGAGGCATTGGACAGCCCTGATTTGATCGCCGACGGGCATTGATCTGGACGCCGTCCCGCCCAGCGCGTGGCTCCTGCGGTCGATCCAAACCTTGCTGGCTTCTCTGCATGGATCCAAACGTTTTACAAGAGTGTCACTCGAGGCTAGCAGGCCGAACCGGGTCACGGAAGAGGCCTCGGAATGAAACCCAGCAAGGCTCACTCACTCACTCACTCTCTATCTGTCGGCCTCACTCCCGGAAGTCAGACAGAGTTCCTCTGCCTAGGGTACCGTCTCCAGCGCCTCCTCCCCGGCAGCTCGGAGTCAGCTTGCAGACAGACCCCCCCATGCATTGCCCATCTCCTGCTAGAGTCCCGCCTGCTGCTCCTCGCGCCCGAGTCCGTCGCGGCGCCAAGAGGCCTCGCTGAAAGCCATGGGGAGCGAAGGGACGTGATAGATCACAAAGCCCAGCGTCCCAAGGCTAAATCAGGATGAACCCCGGATCGCGGCCGCCCTGGCCCCGGGACGAGACCCGCGATACTAAACATTTACCCGACCTACATACATGTTGTCACTGCCCTGGCATGGTATCAGTTCGCCGGGAGGCTGCTCCGGCCTGGCGTAGAGGTGCCGGAGTGAAACAGCTAGCCAGCAGGCCAAACCCGCCGACCCGGCTCTCGCATCCCCTCGCATAGTGAGGTTGCACAAGGCTTTCTCCAGCTTCCCGGATTTGGGGTCCTTGGGCATGATGCCTTGTTCCGTCCCGTTGAGGATGGCAGAGGGGGGTGAGAAGGGTTTCAGCCACAGACAGAGTGGGATCTTTGTCCAGAATGGGGCATAAAGGACACCCGTGATGATCTTGAGAGACAGGCGGCGTGTTGGTGATCGGGTTCTCGGATAGGGACGTTGTGGTCTGATCCAACTTGCCCAATCTCGAATTGCCAGCATGAGGCTTCTCCCCAAGTCGACGTCTCGGTGGCGTCTCGAAGAAAGTCATGACTTCTCGTCCTGTCTTGTCTAGCCTGGAAGCCTTTGCGGCTAATCCCTCCAGGTAATCAGTTTCGACAGACAAGCCGGCTCCCGGGAAAGCATCTGGGGCGATCGGAATTCTGGCTTCCAAATCAAACGGGGATGGCGCGGGAAGCTCACCGTCTTGCCTGCTAGATGCTGTCTGCTTCCGAGCTTCGTGCTCCCCCTTGACCGCCTGCACCTTCCCGAAGCGAAGGGGGCACGTCACCGACCACACCTCGACGCTCACCGTCACCGTCACCGTGAGAAGCTTGCTCCAAGCAAGCAATGGGCCAGGCCGGCTCTGCCCCAGCACGCGCACACGCGCACACGCGCACACACACACGCACGCATGCACACACACACGCGTGTCACGTCCACATGGCTTGCCGCTGGGGGTGGGTGGGAAGAGAAAGAGAGAGGGACATGCTCCCTCCTGGACCTGAAGTCTACATACGACATGCAGTTCCTCTGGCCTCGCGTTTGTACCCTGTACTTGGGTCCCCTTCCCTCCGTGTCCTCGCAGCAGCAATAAACTCGTGGCTTGCAGCCAAGCGTCCCTTGGCCACGTGCTGGGAGAGAGGATGGCGAGGGCGTGCGCCCAGCCCGAGGAGGCGAGGATGAGAGAGCAGAGCGAACGAAACTCTGTCTTGATTCCTTCTCGAACAAGCTTGAAGCCACCCGTCACTCAAGCCTCACCGAGCGAGCGAGCCAGCACCTCATCTCGAACGGACGGATCATGTCCAATGGAGTCTTGAATCTCAAGCTTTTTACGTACTGTAGCGGATATTTGGACCTGAGCTTGAATGGGCACCTCCACGGACTTTTCCATGCAGATGGAGATGAAGGGGGGGTCATGGGGCATTGGCCCAATTGTCTGTGCCCGAGCTGAACTGGACCTTGTCAACTCAACTCTGTCTGCCGTCTCCATCAGACAGGCAGGCAGGCAGGCAGGCCTGCTCCACGACTGCCTCGTGGCTTTTACGTCGTTGGAGCCCTGCCTGGGGACCCTTATTGGATCATTCCCGAATAATCGGTCCACACACTGTTACTGTTACCAGATCCAGCACCTGCTGGCCATGGCTTGCAGCTCCTGGCGTTTCCCCCTCGACCCCTCGACCCCTCGACCCCTGATGGCCTCTCCCTCTCTCAATTGCGTGAGCGAGAGATGAACCGGTCGCTCAACCGGGCCGCCGGCAAATGCAGACTTCACATGCTTTCAAGAATGGTCGGTCAATCGCTCGTTCAATGCATCAATCATTCGTCTGCTTCCTTCACCGTGATTTTGTCTGGCGCCGGCTGCGCACGAGCAAAAAGGGTACCCCCCGGCCTCTGTGTCTCTGTGTCTCTCTGTCGACCCTCCCCTGCTAGCGCCGTGATCGACGGCATCCCTGGAGAGACAATCCCTGCAAGCCACGCCTTCTGAGCCCGGTCAGCGGAGAGGGGACTCCTCTGTGCGGTTCCCAGGGATGATCCCAACTGCTCAGCAGAGATCCCCATCTCGAATCCTACGATGACTTGCTTCTCTCGGGGTGTGTTCAAGCGTTGTTGTCGTTTTGTATCGTTGCTGCCGGCCGATGCATGTCGGCTTAGAGCCGATGGATGATCGACAACGGCCGTGTCTCTGATAATGATCTCTCTTTTCCTTCTATGGCGTCTGGAAGAGAAGATACATTATACATAGAGTCACCCCGGTCAGTTGTCGCCGTTGCCAGTGTCGGGGAATCACCGCTTCACGCCCCCTGATTCGGCGAATCTGAGGCGTTGCCGTCTATCCCCGTCCGTCTTTGCCCGACATTTCCTTTGCTCTTAATTAGAGAGAGAGAGAGAGAGACATGCACACACAGAGACAGACAGAGAGACAGACAGAGAATTGCGTCTGTGTGTCTGCATCATCACAATTGCCAAAAAAGGCAAGACGACGGAAAACGACGCTGATGAGCACACCATCACCTTTACAGCACCATCGCCATCATGGCCATCCAACGCCTTCTTCTTGATCTGTTCTAATTACTGCCACTTCATTCTCTCCTTCCTTCTTCTTACTGACGTACTACATAGTTTCCAAAGAATGTCTCACTCAGCCAGCCCAGCCCGTTCCCCGCCCCTTGCTCATGACGCTTTCTCTCCTCGATGGAAGCATCAGCAATCCTTCTAGCGCCAAACTCTACGACCCCCTTCTTCAACTCTCTTCTGTTTGGCTGTTCCCACTCACACGATCCAACCACAGCCCATCTATTGCCGCATACATACTACGTACATACTGTAACGAGGGAGGAGAGAGACTCACTCACTCACACGCCCCAAGTTCCTCGTCTTCTCAGTCCACACAACACGTGCCGATGCCATACCTCGCGCGTCGTTAACTTGCAGATTGGCCTTGCATTGGCTTCGATCCTCAAACTCGAGCAAATGGAAAAAGCAAAAGAGAAAAACACCCCTCCTCCTACTTTCCTTCCAGGCTCTTTCTAGGTTTTCTAGCCCTGGCGTGTATGTATGTACTGTACCTACCTACGTACAGTAATTACTCCGCACACCTACCTAACCAAACCCTTCTTTCACCGCGATTTATGCAGGTCAAAAACTCCGCGACAACTTTGACCTGCGTTCTTTTTTTATTTCTGAAGAGATGGACGTGCTCTGAGTGCTCGTGTGCTCCCTGTAAGCCACATACGCACATGGCACCGAGCGCTGCTGCAGAGTTGCTCAGTTGATGCTCTGAATTTTTTCTTCTTGTGCTTCTTTTTCCCCTTTTACCTGCCTGCCCGTGTCTCTCAAAAAATAGCTCTTGCATCCATGTATGTGTATGCCTGCCTGCATGCATACACACACAGGTACTGTAGGTCAACTATTTGCTAGACCGACTGTTGCCGGTGGTGACAATCAACTCGACAACAAGAGGGCCGTCGTTGCCGGCGTTACTTTGCGTTCTTGAAACAAGATACCTAATCAGAGAAGAACGCCATGGCGCTTCCCGCGTTGGTTCTCTTCATCTTCCTCTGCGGCACATGCCGTTTAACATGGCTTGGAACAGGCAGGCCAGCTGGTTAACCGTCTTACTACGTACTACCGTATACGGCAAACGCCCAGAAGAAACAACACACAGACGTTTGCCGCCGCCTACTGTACAACTCTCTCTGGCAAGGACGTTGGAAGCCCTTGACGCCTTAAACTTCCCATTCGGCGTATTCTGCCATTGGGTTCTCGAGTACTCCGTACCCCCAGTCCTCCTCCCTTCTCGAAGCCCACCCTTCTCTCTGTCTCTCTCTTTTGACTTTACCAATGGTTGTTGATTGAACGGGCTGTCGCGCCGACAATAGGGCGTCTTGCTTTCTTGTTTTGCGCCCATCCCGAAGGCCCTGTCGTTTTCGCCTGACGACAACGAACGAACAAGTCAAGCAAAAAAAGCAAGGGCGACCGTATGAGCGTCCATGGAGCTGTCACCGGTTTCTCAGTCTGGCATGTCATGATCTTCAGATCCGACGGGGGGCCACGTGCTGAATTCTCGCCACACGCCCCGTCCTGTCAGAGATGATGATCAACTTTCCATGTGAGAGGCAAAAGGAAAAAAAGACGTTATCGAACCAGTAGAGAGGAAGAGGATAGAGGGGGGCGAAAATGGAAGCTTCTACAGAAGGATTTACCATGTTCGACGAAGAGATGTACAGTAGCATTGCAGCGTCGTAGATGGGGTTCTTGACTCTTACGTGTGTCGCCGTTGTCCAAACTGAATCAACGTACGGATACAACATAGGTACCCAGACACAGACAGAACGTCTCTTATCCAATGCCCTTTGTAAAAACTAGCCCCCAATGAACCAACAAGGACCATCTCTTCCTTCATTCTATTACAATATTACCTGTATCCTACAGTAGTTCCCCACTCTCGATGACCACCTCAGCATGATCATCCATCCCATCCCCCCCCCCTTGTCCCTTCCAAACCAGCTCGTGCAATCCACGAGCCCTAGCGCTCTTCGTTTCGCTTCTACCTTTCCTCATCCTCTCTAGCTATTAATCAGGGACAACCACACCCCAGTCTGCCGAGTGGGGATTTTGCATTGCAAGACGAGAGACAGGAAAACAAGTTCAGACGGCGGGGGATCCCCCTCTTCATCCCTGACTTGGATGAACGCGCCAACGGTAGACGATCGAGATGATGACCGGCCGGGGGGGGGGGACGGTATCCGCCTAGTGAAGTAGTAGTTGTTGGCTCTAGAGAGCCTCGCCTGCCGGGCTCACTCAAGATTGCATTTGCCGTGCCTTGTTGCTTTCACCAATTGGCTCCAGTTCCGCTGGTTGGAATGTCATCACCGAGAGGATTCAGACGAGGGACCCAGGTCAGATCAGGTCAGGTCAGGTCAGCGAGATTGAATGCCCATGATTGCCCATGAATGTTTTTTCTCATTTTGTTCCGTCTAAAGCAGACGTCGACTACCCTTGTTTTTTTGGTGTTTCCCCCCGGCAAGACCCAACAATTAATGTTCGTAGTCAATATCAATAATAAGCAGTAGTAGTCATGATGGATGCGTAAGAGTTGATTCCCATTTCTCTAAAAAATGACCCCGTATCGCCAATTTCCCCCTCCCAAGTCCCATAGTTCCCATAGATAGTGTCCCCAATGCACGCCCCCCCTCCAAGGTTGTCCCAGTTCAATAAAAAGACGCGCCAAATACTAGACAACTCCAGAGCGTAAAAGTGACATGTGATGTAAGATGCAGTACAGGGTTTCCCGGCCGTTAAAGTGCGTGTGTGTGTGTGTTCTCCGTGAGAGTGTGGTGTGTGTGTTGGTGGTGGTGGTGGTGATGTTGGTAGTAGGTAGTGGCTCTTCCTCCTCTATCTAGCTTCATGATATAGTATTGGATGCTTTTCAGGAGAGGCCTTTTTTGTTGCCGAGGCCTCTTATAAAAAAAGGAAACATGATGTGAAAAGATGCAGTCCCCTGAGAACCGGTATGTGGATGGGTTGATAGATAGACAACTGAACAAGAGGGACTTGCCCGTGGCGGAGAGTCCAACCTCCTTTGATCGACAATGTGGTGCCGTGTTCTCCCACAGAGTCTGCCGAGGCATGTGATCCGTCATTATCGACAGAAGATGGATAGGATAAATGTCAAGATCAAAAAAGAAAACATGTGATGTGAAGAAGAAGAAGAAGCAAGGGAAAAAAGGTCATCATCGACTCTCCATCTCGACGAACTCGACAAGCTCAGGGTACCGCTGGGCAAACGTCTCGCTCAGCCGCCAGTTGGCCCCGTTCATGGCATGCGCCATGAGGGCTTCAGTGAGCCCAACATGGCCCGTCTGGGGATCCGTCACCAGCCCGTCGAGCGGTTGGTACGGCCAGTTGACGAGCCGCAGCGCGTCAAAGTAGACCCGCTGGAACTCCTCCGTGGCGTACGCCTCTTGCTGCTCGATCATGACCTCGCGCAGCCCGCCCCAGAGGACGAGATCGACCCATTGAGGGTGCCGAGTCGAAAGCTGCCTCTCCCGTGGTGTGTAGTCGTCGCCTAGCTGCGCCCGCCTCTCCGCTGTGGGGTGGGCCAGCCAGCAGACCAATGTCTGCAGGGGCGCAAAGATGGCGATCCTCTCGGTGAGCCTCGTCATGCCCGCAATGTCCACCAGGCTGCGGATCAGGTCAGTGATGGGGTGAGGAGAGCATGCGAACTGCCCCTGGGCGTCGTGGCTCCGGAATAGCGACCGCACGTCCACGGTCGGCGGGCCCAGCGTCTGGTAGATGGACTCGGCCGTGGTCATGCGTCGGCAGTCCTGCAGGAAGCCCACCAGGAGCTCGTCGAAGCGGCAGGCCGGCGTCGTTGTCAGGACGGGCACCGGCCAGCTGCCGGGGGAGCTCGGCGTGCGATGGCCCTTCAGTGAACCGAGGACTGCGCCTGGGGGTAGTAGACCGGATACATGTTCCACGCGGGCTGTTGGTGCTGGTGGTGTTGTTGTTGCTGCTGATGCTGCTGCTGCTGCATGTAGGTATGGGGGGTGGCGGGCGGAAGCGAGGGATTGCTGAGGCGGAATCCGGCGTCTAGACACTGAGCGTGATTAGCCTCCTCTCCTAGGCGCACATCAGGTAGTCCTTGGGGGATCGTACCGTGATGGTCCACGTCTTCGTACTCCATCTTGATCACGTCCTTGTGGCCCACCGCGCTAATGCTCGACGTGCTCGTGTTGTTAGACGGCAGCATCGACGTCGGCACGCTCGTCGGGATGTAGCCCGCGCTGTAGTCGTCGGCTGATGACGAAGGGCTAGACACGTTGGAGGGGACGGGGCAGGGAACTGTGCTGGCCCATGACTCGCAGTTGTTGGGGAGGGGCACGTATTGCTGCCCGTAGTCGGGGAGGGAGTTGTAGTCGCCAGAGGGGAAGGGTGAGCCGCGAGGGCTGGGGATTGCGCCGCTGCCTGAGCTGAGGTTGTCGTCGTACACTGCTCCTGTCAGCGCACGCCCATGCAATGGCGACCACTCATTCATACCTGGCGTGGAGTAGGGCGACGAGGTCATTGACACGCCCATGGTTTCCTTTAGTCGCATCAGCTCGTCCTCGAGCGCCTTGTTCCGGCGCAGCAGCTCCTGGACCGTCTGGTCGCGGCTCTGCTTGCTCTTGAGGTCCTCCAGCTCGCGCTCCAGACGTTCAATGTGCTCCTTGGTTCGGGCCCGGATAGCTCGTTGAGCCTCGCGGTCGTTGGCTCGCTTGCGGGCGAGTTGTGAGGGTGTGAGAGTAGAGACGCTTCGGGTACCTGGAGTTGGGGTCGTGTTAGTGCTGATCAAAAGCCATTGTCCCTCGTTGCTTTGTCCGGCACGCCTGGGGACCGGGACAAAGCAACGAGCAGAGGTCAATCGACATACCCTTCCGCTTGGTGCTCTTGGCAGGCTCTGCTGAGGATGAGCGAACCATGTTGTCGGTGTTGCTCGTGTTGTGGTAGTGTGACGGTGATGAGTCGCCGACGGGGGAGGAGAGGTCTGAGGTTGTTCGACGAAAGGACATGGGGATCTGCTGGGTCATATCAAGCCCTGAGGACAGACGACGAGATATAGATCAAGGCTTGTAGTTGTTGTTGGTTGTTGTTGGTGTTGTGATAGGCGATGTGCGTGGGTGCGAGGCGTAAGACAAGTCAAGTCTCCAAGAGATCTTCTCTGGGCGAAAAAGCAAAGAGAAGAAGAAAAGAAGCCCAAGGTCCCAGGTTGGAGTATTTAGATAGATGATGCAGGCAGGGTATTCGTAGCTGTGGAGCAAGAGCCTTGGATTGGAGCAAGTGTTCGCATAGAGATCGGCCCAGCTAGTTGATCGACCTGGGCTCCTCGACGGGCCAGGGGTGTTAGTTATAGCATTTTGGCCTCGTCTCCCTCTTCCGCGCCTCTGGCGTGTAGCATCCTCTCTGGTCGTTGGAGTACGGCACTCTCTCGTGGTGGTGGACCATCCTCGGAGACCCTTGGATCCCTGGGCATACCCCAGTAGTGTGCCATGGCCATGCGCCATCGCCCATCGGGGGCAAGGCTAGGTCCAGCGTGGGTCCCCTCAGTCTGGTCGAGCGCGGTCCGGTGCGCCACGGCAGTGTACCAGATACGTAGTGCTTGTAGAGGGGACCCTCCCCTCTCCCCCATGTGCGTGTGTGTGTGCGTGTAGTGTGGTCTGTGGTGTGTCCCTTGAAGCCAGACCAGAAACCTGGACCAACCTTCTTGCAACCTTCGGGGGTGGCTTGTAGCTCTGTGGATGGGTCGTCCTGTCTCCCGGATCAAGCCCGGACGGTGGAGGCAAGACTGACTGACTGACATCCGTTCAGCTCTTGTCGTCTTCACCTTGCCTCTGTGTCTCTGCAACGCAACAGTAGTGAAGCCATTGATTGTAATCGCGTATGCACTCGGAAGCCCTGTCCTTGCCCTTGCCTGCCCTGGCCTCTTCTGGTCCTGCTCTGTTATGCCCCCAGGTTGAACTGGCTGCGCCTGGTCTGGCCTGGCCTGGCTGGCCTGGCTGGCCTGGCTGGCCCGTCTTGATACCTACACAATGCTTGTCCTCTGGCTGGGGATGTATCCGGGCCATGGGCATGGCGGGACTTGGGTCATCCTCCATGGATCATGGCTCCAAGCTGGAGTAAGCGTCCCCTACCACAGATTCCCCACTGAAGCTCACGGACCCTTCCCACTCGCATCTCCAGAAGAGAGGCTCCGCTCGCCGGACCACGGATACTGGAGGCTTTGTGGGCAAAGTGGGTATTCCCATCCTCGCTCGCTCGCTCGCTGTGCGGTGCAGTCCTGTACTGTAAGAGTAGACAAGGCACGTTGGTTGCAGGCCATGCCCTCACCTGTCACCGTCTGCAGTACGGCCAGGTACAAGTCTTCCGCCCATGTCCGCCCATGTCCGTCCTTGACCGCAGAGTTCGCCGCTCCCTCTTCTTCCAGCCATTGCTTGTTCTTCTCTTGTGGTGCTGTAACTGGGCAGCCGACAAATAACCCAATAAGCTACATGTCACTTAGCGGTGGAGCAGCAGAGCACGGAGCAAATGGCGTCTCTGCCATATGGATGCTTGCCGTCCAGAGCCCACCACTTTCTTTCTGGATCTTGAGAGGGAAAGGAAACAGCACCAGTAGAAAAAAACAAGGGCGTGCAATGTCTCAGATTTTGTGATGCTCCTCCCGGGGGGCGTGTGGAGGAGGTGCCCTGGACGTAGGCCGGGGCTGGCAGGCCGTAGCCCTAGAAGCCCATCAGGATCCATGGTCGACGGGTTACAGCGCCTAGCGGAGAACTCCAGGGCAATGCCATGACACCGTCGTCGTCGTGGGCCTCCCCCCCCTCCACTCTTCCAGGCGTGTGTGTGCGCTGCTGCTCTTGTCCGTTCTGCGCGCTGGCGTCCTGCGAGAATAAACTTTGGCCTTGGGCCGCTTGCAGGAGGTCTAGCCGATATCCGGCGTAGTCGAGAGGGCGTGGGTCGGTCGTCAGAGGGAGGGAGGGAAGAGGCCGTGGCTCTACAAGGTGGCTTTCGAGTAGCGCGTTGTGCGGTCGACGGCCTGTCCTTGTAGGAGGGAGGGGGAGAGAGGGAGGAGAAGAAAAGAGTGGAGTTTTGGGATGAGAATTAGCTGGTGGAGCACGTTGGACCAGGGGGAATAGCAGGTCGACCATTCCCCCGAGGGGATAGCGGGGAGCATGGAACAGACACAGAGAAGGAGCCCTAGGAGAGAGGTTGCAGTGAGAAACACCAGACTCGACAGAGGGTTAGTATCAGTTGTAGGTACTTGGGCACTCTAGCGTGTAGGGCGTAAAGCCATGCGCGCGTCGAGGCGTGAGGCGTGAGGCGCCTGGCAAGTCAGCGATACCGGTACATGCAACACATCGACCACCAGCAGAAACGTGGGAGCGTTGCGGTCTGGTCTGCGAGATGCAAGCCGTGCAAGTCAAGCAAGTCACCTTGAGCATCGCATCCATCCAAGCATAGCATGAACATGGCGGCCCCCGGCAAGGGCCAGTCCCAGGCTGTCGATCCATCATCCCCCATGTCATCATCACGGCCTTTCTGCCAATGGCACATCTGGCGGTCTGTTGCTCCAGAGGCAGGCAGGCACATGGCATTGGGATGGGGAACGAATCTCCCATGGCATCCCCTCTTCGGATTCCCCGCGAAAGAGACCCAAGAGAGAGAGGCGCGAGATATCCCAGCCGCATCTCCTTGCAGATCAGGCATCATCATACGTACAGAGTGACAGCCAGTCATGGCCCATCCATCTGCCTTTCCCCTGCCTCATGCACGAGCGAGCGCTCTGCCGCGCCCTCTCCTGAAGCAGGCAGGCTTCCATTTTTTTCCTCTGATAACGCATGGCAGTGATCCGAAGGGATTGCCTCCTCCCCCCGCCAGTCCATCCAACCACAAGTCCCCGAAACACCTCAAACGTGTGTATGTAGTGTACTGTACCATGGACCTTTCAGCAGCCATGTGCGCCCCCCTCCCCAAGTGGACGAAGCTCGGAATTCCCCAGCTCCCTCTTCCTCGTGGCGACTGGGTCGGAGATCGGGCGGGTGGCCGGCATCGCACATGGCGAAGACGGCACCGGACTCGAATCTACAGTCCAACTGGCCAAAGCCTCAACCATCATCATCGTCGTCGTCGTCGCCTCGCGGGGGAGGTAACCGTCCCCGTTTTTCTTCTTCTTTTCCTTTCTTCTGTTTTGCCAACCACCCCGCCCTGGCTGAGCCAGCTGATTGGGAAGAGCTTGTCCTGCAGGTTGGCTTGCGCTTGAGAGAATGTTCTTTTCGTTCGCCGAAGGAAAAAGAGGGCTTTTTTCTGACGGACGGCAAACTCTCATGGCGTCATCTCCGTGCGGCGTCATCCATCACGGGATAGATGTCTTTATGAAGAATAGTAATCCGACGCCCTCCCCGAAGGCACGGGAGAAGGAGTGCAGTGCAGTGCAGTACTGTACTGTAGATTCTCGGTAATTTCGGTCGCCTTCTTGGAGTGTTCAGCCGCTTTCTGCGAGGGTTTCTTTTCAGCTAAGGTCGGCTCTCCGTACCTATCTTCTTTTCCCTCTGCCGCGTCCAATGCCGCTTCCATGGATTCATACATCATGACGTTCGCTTGTAGGGTCCCTTGCTCCATGGCTTCTACCGCCCCCTCGTCTCCCCCTCCCAGGGC
>JABFEX010000690.1:0-35231 GCA_013623515.1 Fusarium illudens | reverse complement strand
CCCCACAGCCCGTCCCCCCGAGTTGTCGTCGGCTCCAAGGCCATCAACCTCCTGCCCGCCGAGCTGGCAAGGCTACACCTGTCGTCCCCGCTCATCGTTTCGAGCCCTTCCCGCCTGGATATCGCTCGCAAGATCCAGGCCATCATTCCAAACCTCGACGCCCGCATCCTCAGCTCCGCCGGCGTTACTGTACCTACTCGGATATCCGGCCGAGACTGTGTCATTAGTGTTGGTAGCGGCTCTGCTGTCACTATGGCCAGGGCTGTGAGTTTACGCAAGGGGATCCCGCATATTTGCATCCCAACAACATTCAGCGGTAGCGAGATGGTTCCCGAAGCCATTGCCCCAGAGCCGCGTGAGCGTGGTGTTGGCAGAAAAAGCAGTGCAAGGGCAGCGAGGGAGATTGCTCGAGAGTCCAAAACACTCCCTGCCGTCATCATCTACGACGATGACCTCACCATGAGCTCGTCAACCCGGTTCTCTGCTCCGAGCGACGAGGACATCATGGAGGACTTCAACCGAGCCGAGCCAGGCCCCAAGTCGGATGACGCTTGCTGGAGTTATATACATCTCCCCGGCGTCTAAGGCCCTGGGCCTCTCAGACCTTCCTCTCTCCTTAGACTACTACCAGTCTTGTATCTTACGAGGAGCCCACGGGACCTCCTATTCTCATACCGTACACTCTTGATGGCGCCGACTTCTCGGACTTGAGATGGAATTGGTGATTTATGCGACATACACGACACGCGACAACTGCTGCCCCCCACACACCACCGGGCATGCCATGAGAATCCTAGAAGCAAGTGCCCGGCCCCGCCTAGTGCGGAACGCAAAGGCCTCACTCACGCTTCTGCCAGATGGCAACTGACGGCCGAGCCCCCAAGTATGCTCAAGACTTGAGCAGTTCTGGGGATGATGCCATCAGATGGGTCTCTGAAACCAGCTGTTTCGAAAGCAGGCCCCTCCGGTGCCTCTGCTCAACAGACAAGAGACCATCTCACGCCTTGAGCCACACACTCGGGGTTGGAAGAGACTCACCATTGGAGCCTACTGTGCTTCGAACTATGAAGGGGCCACTGGGCCCCAAAATTCACCTCCAAAGTCGTGTAGCATCGGCTGAGGGGTGTATTATTTCGACTCGATGGAGGGCCTCTTGGCTATTTCACTTACTTATGTGATGCCTTCGTTTCGAAGACCACCAACTGCACACGGGTCGTTGGATGTCCGTCTCCCAGGACGGACTTCTTTGAATCGCCGGATAGCCAGCCAGCTTCTACTGCTAGAGTTATCAATAAGGCTTATTGCCAGCTTATATGTTATGGCAAAACATTGTTCTCCTATCTCTGCGTGCAAGTGTGAATTACTAATGCTTTTCGATACAACATGCAGGCTAGCGACTGTCTTGGCTTGCTATCGAGGTGTTTGTACCGTTCTTTTCCTTTCCAGAGCCATATTCACCGGGTATCACAACGTGAGTTGTCCTCCATCAAATACTATCATCCCCTCATGTCTCCCTCATTAGTCCAGACCATCAAAACCCATGATGCCGTGGGCTCCCATAGGCCCCAACTTGCTGCTCTGCACCTCCTTGCGTCGCTTTGCCCGTCGCTTCATCTCCGCGATTTGGTCGTCGTCACTGTCCTCGTCGCTTTCGCTATCCGCCGCCCGCTTGCCAGAGTTGATTTCCTCGTCATCACTATCATCGCCATCCTCGTCCTCGTCCTCGTCATTGTCGCTATCGTTACCTCCTTGCAGCTCGGAAAGCTCCTCCCACAGCTTGACACTTTTGCCTCCGGCGCTGATAAGCCGGTTCTCTGAGTCGAAGCCCAGGGATACAACACTCTCCATGTGATCGTGGCGCAGGTTGGCCGAGACATCAACTTCACGGCGGACGAGGTCGACAACACGCAGACTTCCATCACCAACGCCGCAAATGACCTTCTTCCCGAGCCCCATTTCTTGGGGGACAAGCACGAGGGCGTCGATGCTTTCGCCTCCGCTCTTCTTACCGCCGTCGACAATGATGCGCTCTTGTTGATCGTCCCATGCGCCCTTGTCCCAGAGAGTCAGTACGCCAGAACCGGAACCAATGGCCAGTACACCATTGTCGCGATGTCTCTTGGGCCCCATGCCCGGAACGAAGCACGAGGTTAGCAGCTCGTCTTCTTGATCCTCGCTGCGTACAAGCACTCCTCTCCTCACATCCGTGACAGCCAGGGTCGTACCGCCAGTGCTGACCCATTGCTTAGGAAATCCGCTAGTACTCTCCTTGGTCGGCGGTAGAGGTGTGATCGAAGATACGTAGTCGGCGTGGGGAAAATGAGTCTGGGCAGGTTTCTTGCCAGGAGCGCCGTCGCGCAGGTCAATAATGTGTAAGGCGCCAGAATCGGTCGCAAGAAGGAGGCTCTGGGGGTTCAGGACGTGCAGCAGGGTGGGCGCATCGGGCACCGATGTTGTGCTGGGGATCGCGAACTTGGAAATGACTTTGCCAGTGGCCGGTTCGAAATATTTGACGAGCGAGTCGGTTCCGGCAGAGTAAACGGCTTTGTCCTGTCAGTATAGGCCCGAAGCGCAAATGGGACTCCAGTAGTATTTACCTGACCCGTCGTGGGCATAAACAAGAGACCTGCAGCTACCCTTGTGCCTTCGCGTGCGCCAGACAGACTCGATCATGCTCCTTCCATCACTGAGGACACTGGTATCTCCGTCGGCACTCTCGTCGGAGCCGGTGCCGGGGGGCAATCGAAAGGTCTCGACATGTCCGCTGGATAGACCAACGGTGAGCAACGGCTCGGTAGGGTGGAGGGCCGTAGCGAAGACGTCTGCTGTCAGAGGCAGCGTGCAGGTGTTTTCGAACATGGTAGCGGATGATTGGAGGATGGTGGGAGGAGGCTGGAAAGCCTATGGAGAGAACAGCGAAAGAGGTCGGCGTAAGGAATTATGAATTTGGGAGAGAATGGGTGTCAATCAACTCCAGTGAACTGGAGTATTGACACTTTTTCCCGGATCTTCAAAAAATTTGGGTATGATGGGCTAGAACCTGGTTGGAATTGGTAAACTGCAGGTCGAGATGTTTCGCATTTGAGGCGGAAAAAAAAAGATGGCAGCTCCCAGGGAGCTCGTATAGTGCCGATATTGCCGATAACACTGTCGGGGGCACTGTGATGAACCTGCCTCCCCGGGCAGGTACCACCTACCCTACGATCTTACGAAAGAATTGAAGCAGCACACAGGTCACGACAACCCATGTAAATGACTTAAAATCATGTTACATATTAGAGCCTCACTATCGAGTTACTTCCGTACCTACGGTGTGCGTCTGTGTTCTTCATCCCGACTATATTGTAGAAAAGCTTATTTCAACCCTGTAGCTATTGATCTCAAGCAGTGGATGGATCTGGGCAGGTGTTTCCAACTGCTAGGAGGGAGGGCGCATGTACAACCCCTCACTCCACAGAATGTCGTCAGCAATCTCAAATAGAACCCGGTATGGAATACCATGAGACTGTTTATTGGTGGTCTGCCCAGGTACTGCAACGATTGAGATCCATCCAGGGTGCTGGTTGGGATCGAGCGTGATCCCGATCGGGGCCGAGCAGCCAAGCGGTGGCTGCCTGCCCACCTGGCGTCCATCGTACTGTACATCTCCATCCATCCATTCATTACCTAGCTCTTCCTGCCCAGGTTGTTACACCAGGCTTAGTGCCCGTTGCTTCTGTAGATCTGGGCCTAGAACGACCCCACCTCCTACAAAGTGGCGATACCCATGACCGTACCTCGATACCTATCCCCCTACCTATTTACCTATTGCCCGCTCAATGGGTCTCAGATCGGTCTGCACACAATTCGAGACCGTCAATTATTGAGCCCTATCCTATCTTCGTTCTTACATGCGCATGTCCGCTTTCGCAACTCCCTGGCTCATGCACATGAGCCTCGACTATGGCAGCTAAAGGGATCACGGAGGCAGCTCGGGAACGAGAAACGTTCAAGTACGTCTTGCCCCCTGTCAGTTCTTGACTGGGACCTTTTGCCACAGCCCCAAACATCTCGCTGGCTCGCTGGTGGTGGAAGAGTTCATCTAATCTCCCCTCAATGTTAGATACGACTCGATCCTGATTGCGAACTCGGTCCACAATGACATCGCAAATCCGATACCGTCTTCTGCACTGCGCTCGTGCTCCGATCCAGCCCTGACAGCCCTGGCTCAGGTGGCTGTCTTGAGGCTGGGAGCCTCGCGCGCCCTCATCTCTCTGTTCGATTGCCAGCATCAACACATAATCGCCGAGGCTACGCCCACACTGGGCATATCCGCCAGCGCCGAATCACCAACCTATGACTCAGAGCGACTCTGGCTCTGCGGCACTTCCATCCCCAGGTCCTCTGGAGTATGCGAGCACGTTCTTGCCCCTCAAGAGCCGGACTTGACAGCCGAACGACCCGCTGGGAGCCTCCCCGTCACCGTTGTTCCCGACCTTGTCGAGTACGCAGACTTTCGAGAACAGATTTACTGCCAAGGATGGCCCCGTAATCGGTTCTACTCGGGTGTTCCAATCCGGTCTCGTCGGGGCATCAACATCGGGGTCTTCTGCATCTTGGATGCTAAGCCCCGCTCGGGCCTGGACGATGCGTCCATTCACCTCATGCAAGACATCTCGAGAGCCATCCTGAGCCATCTGGAACTGCGACGATCCGGTGAGGGCCGCCGCCCTGCAGAGCGCATGGTGCGCGGACTGGGGAGCTATGTCGAGGGCAAGGCCACCATGTCTGGCTGGCAGGACAACTTTAGCCACGCCTTTGTCACGAATTCTGCCACCGACGAGGGCTCTCTCAATATCGGACAGCAGGACCTACAGCGTCGGCATGATGAGTTTTTCCCCAGCTTCATAGACACGACCGAGCCCGAGGAGAGAAAATCGCCGCCGGAACTATTCGTCTTTTCTAGTCCCAATGAAGCCACCGCATCGACACGGTTTGGTATATTAGGTGATCAATCAATTCCACTGGGAGAGCAGCCCCGACAAATACAGTTGCGACGAATTTTCTCAAAGGCTGCCAATATATTGAGAGAGTCCATCGAGATCGAGGGTGTGCTGTTCTTGGACGCGAGTGTCGCATCGTTCGCTGGCCTGGTTGGCCGTGGAAACCTACCACGGCACTCGGGTACCAAAAGGCGACCATCCTCCTCATCTTCTTCTTCAAACTACAGCGAGTTCAACACAAGCCCCGTGCCTTTGGGCAGCTCGGATGCGGCGCCAGCCACCTGCAGTGTCTTGGGGTTTTCTACTTCTTTATCATCCAGTATCGATGGCGAGGATCCAACATCCCGCAATCAATCCCTCTATGAACGGCACTTGCAACGATTGCTTCGCCGGTATCCAAAAGGAAAGATATTCAACTTTGATCATCATGGGGTGATGGCTTCAAGCAGCCGTTCGGGCGAGGATGTTGCGCCTGATCCTGCTCAGGGTTCAACCGGGCACGACAATAACCTGAGCGACGACGGCAAGCGGACACGACGGCGCAGAGAGTTATTTTCGCGCAAGAACGAAGGCAAAGCTATCGCAGAGCTCTTCCCAGGAGCCCGCAGCGTCGCTTTCGTGCCTCTCTGGGATTCTAACCGGCAGCGATGGTGCTCGGGGTGCTTTGCCTACACTATGACGCCTACACGCATGTTTACTGTTCAGGGCGAGCTCAGCTATCTATCGGCATTTTCCGCAGTCATCATGGCCGACGTGGCAATGATCGACAGCTCGATTGTGAACACGGCATCCTCCACTCTCCTCAGCTCATTGTCCCACGAGCTGCGATCTCCGCTCCACGGAATCGTCCTATGTGCAGAGCTCCTCCGCGACACGTCGCTGGATGTGTTTCAAGGAGACGTGCTTCGCTCCGTTGAAGTTTGTGGCCGCACCTTACTTGATACAATCAATCATTTGCTCGATTGGTCAAAGATCAACAACTTTGTCAGGAGTCCCAGAGAACCAACGACCGATCTGACCCGGCCTCCGAGGCGGGGCGTGCGTTCTCCTCAGAGGAATTCGATGGTAGATGGAATGATGTACATCACTTCGGATCTCGATGTGGACATGCTGGTGGAAGAAATCGTGGAATGCGTTCACGCTGGACACACCTACCAAGAGCAATCTGTGGTGCGATTCCGGAGCCAAGACGCACTAGAAGACAGTGAGGCCCATCCCTATAGTCGACTTGACGGCATAGATGCCGCGGAGAACCTGGGTGTGCTTGGGAAAAGGGCCAGCAGAGCGCAAGCGCAACCGGACCCTGGCAGGGTTGTGGTGATGCTGGACATTGACCCTACAGTAGATTGGACATTCCGATCTCAACCGGGTGCGCTTCGGCGGATCATCATGAATCTCTGCGGGAACTCGTTAAAGTATACGAATCGTGGCTTCGTCAAGGTGGCGGCCTACCAAGAGCCCGTCAGTGAGCGCGGGTCGAGGGACCGAATGGTGCGGATCGACATTATCGACACTGGGCCTGGAATTGGGCAAGATTATCTCAACCATAATCTGTTTATGCCGTTTACAAAAGAGGACACGCACACTGCGGGAGCCGGTCTTGGTCTTAGCCTTGCGAGGAAGTTTGTCAGAGCACTCGGCGGCTCGATCCATCTCCAGAGTATGGTGGGTAAGGGGACGAAAGCGACTGTGAGGCTTCCACTGCAAATTTCCAACCTCGAAGCAACCGAGACCGTGGCCGACCGTGACGAGTTCAAGGCACAAGTTAATGAGCTGTCTCGTCTACGCGTCGCTGTGCTGGGTTTCTCGTCTTCCCAGAGCGGTTTGGACCCTGCTCAATGGGATTTGAAGGAATTTGACGAACAGGGGTTTATCGAGAAGATATGCCAAGGCTGGTTGCGCATGCAAGTCGTCGCCTTGGATGAGAGGTCAGAGTTCCTGCCGGATCTCATCCTTTGTGATGAGAATCACATCGGGCTCCTCACGCAACAGCCACGTCATGAAGCCTCCTCCCCCGTCATCGTCGTCTGCCGCAGTGTGGCGGCAGCTCGCCAGATGGAAAGGTCACACAAGTCGCTGCAAAAATTTAACGGGGGCTTGTTCAGCTTTATTTCTCGCCCGTAAGTCAAACCCTCACACCCAAACACGATGTTTGGCAGTTACTTACAGAATGATGCTCAGCATTGGGCCCAGAAAGCTGGCCAAAGCCTTGGTGCTTAGTTTCAGGCGATGGGTGAAGTTGCAGGCGAGTGCTGCCGAGGTCTCGAGTATCTCGACGATGCTTGACCAGCTCCCCTCGCCGCCAGGAGTCAACACACCTCCTGGTATACCCGGCGACCAGGGCGATTGGATCCAACAGGGTTGTTATATGCAACAACTGAATCCAGAAGCTCCGGGACTCGATGGAGAAGCCAGTACCCCAACACGGCCGGCCCGGGAGAAACTTCAGGATACTCGTCAGCCTCGCTTCCTTCTCGTGGAGGACAATGTCATCAACATGAAGATCCTCCAAGCATTCATGAAGAAACTTGGCTACGTATATGACGCTGCAACAGATGGGCGGCAGGCCGTCAATTCGTACAGAGATGGAGGTGGACGCTACCGGTGCATCCTGATGGACATATCCATGCCGGTGATGGATGGATTCGAGGCAACGCGACTCATCCGGGGATTCGAAAAGGAGAAACACCTTCCGCGGTGCCATATATTTGCCATATCCGGGCTTGCCTCGAACGAAGCGCAGGAAGACGCGTTTGCGACGGGGCTGGACCTGTTCCTCTCGAAACCAGTGCAGCTGAAGGAGTTGAGTCAGATCCTGAAGAGCCACGGCATTGTTTGATGGATAGGGTTAACAAAGCAACAAAGTAACAAAGTACGAAACGAAACATCCTGTATACAGCATACCTATAGTACCTACCTTGTGGATAAATAACGCAACCACAGTAAGGCGATGTCGTGTATAAGCCGGCTGCCATTATGTATCTTTTTTGTTTCTGTCTGAGCGAAAGGTGAAGTCTGTATGTCCTAGAGGATCTGGAACAAGGTATGTATACACGTAGATGGCTTTGCTGATACGGAAAACGAAAAGAATAGAGGAGTATATGTATTTATTGCAGCCTCGAGGAATTAAAAGTACGACATAAGCTGCAACGTTATGGCCAGCCGTTAATTATATACAAGGGCTCCGTACTCCGTACGTGATCACCAACTGAGTCGCAGTGCAGTCAGTGGTGGGTGGGTGGCCAGCGCCTGGAAGTGGGGCCAGGTCTCTTCCATCGCCTGCAGCCCGGCAACCTTCCCTCCGCAAATATCAACATTGCTCTTGTTATAGTCAAGACCAGCAAGATGCACCTCTCAAGCATCTTCTGCGCATGGCTGATGGCGCTCTTAGCAATGGCGCTCGCTGATCCTGGCGAGGAGCCTTTCCGCTGCATCATGTACTTGACTGGGTAAGTCCTGGCACCGTCACGCGAGAAGCCGGGGTTGGAGGTTGGGAACTGACCTGGATGAACTGCACCTCAGCCAGCACAATGTTGTTCCCCGGAAACAAGACGTTGGAGATGTGTCTCACGTCATTCTCGCCTTTATGCGCTCCGATGTCTTCAACGTCGACGAGACCCCCGATGAGTTCCCTCTGTTCGCCACGGTCAAAGAGGTCCGCTCCAGCTTCTCACGCGACACCAAGGTCATGGTGGCGGTTGGAGGATGGGGCGACACCCAGGGATTCGAGGAAGGCGCAGAAAGCGACAAGTCGAGGAAGCGCTGGGCTCGTCAAGTTGCTGCCATGGTTGATGCGACCGGAGCAGACGGTGTCGATATTGACTGGGAGTACCCGGGGTACGTTCTCTCTGACTATTCGGCTTGAAGGCTCACTGACCCGTAACGTAGAGGAAACCGTGATGACTACAAGCTGATACCCAACTCGAAGCGCGAATGGGAGATTGAGGCCTTTGTGTCGCTCCTTCAGCATCTCCGTGCTGCTATGGGACCTGGCAAGCTTCTGTCTGCTGCAGTCCCTGGCAAAGAAGTCGACTTGATGGCTTTTACAGACGATACGGTCCCTAGAATCATGAAAGAGGTCGACTTTCTCAGTGTCATGACGTACGATCTGATGAACCGTCGCGACAACATCACCAAGCACCACAGCGGCGTTGGAGACTCGCGAGACGCCGTTCAGCGCTACATTGACCGCGGTGCGTCGCCGAAGCAGCTCAACCTTGGGTTCGGGTACTATGTCAAGTGGTTCATGACTGAACAATGCGATCCCTCGAAGCCGATAGGCTGCCCTACCCAACTGCTCGAGGATCCCGAGACTGGGGCGGATCTGGGCAAGACAGGCGGCTTTAGCTGGCACGACGAGACTCCCGACGATGTGGCTGAATCGTTTGCCCGTGCGCGAGCCGGGGGAAGCTATGACGACGACGGGAGCTACTACTACTGGGATTCTCGAGAGCTTCGATGGTGGTCGTTCGACACTGCGCACAGTGTCCAGAGGAAGATGGACGACGTCGTCCCGCAGGTCAACGTGGGCGGGGTGTTTGCCTGGGGTCTCGGAGAAGATGCACCGAAGTTTGAGCACTTCAAGACGACGGTTGAAGCAGTTCGTAAGATGCGAGCAGCTGATGGAGCTCGGGACGAGCTATAACGCCAAGACGCTGATTCCACGTGCTCTCCCGGCTCCATGTGCTATGACATGGCGGCCAAGTATCGTTGACTCGGCCGTTCCGGAGAGAGACATTCGTCCACGAATTACAGAGTTGTTTCGGGGATATTGGGGCTCGCCTTGGACCAGGATGTGCATAGCTCCAGCTAGGGTCCTCCAATTGAGCTCCAACATGGCGAATCATAAGCTTCAGACTAGACACGCATCGACCAAGGACAGATCCTTCAATGCAACGCTGCAAAGCATCTCCCCGCTCCATCCTCCAACGATACCTGCGTCTTCTCCACACGTGCTCGTCGAGATGCCGTTGGTCGTGGCCGGGGAGCTTGCCTGCTCACCGCGAGCTCCCGAAACCTTGTGCTTTTACTGACGTTGACCTGTGAAGCCTGCGATCGGCATCATGATCCCTTCGCCTGGGTTGGGGCTATTCCAATCCCAAACACCGAGGTCTCGGCGAGGAGCACCAGCTGGAGCTCCCGGGCTCCATGTCTGGTGAGAATCGACCCGTTCCTGCGGGATCCTGACTGGGACTGGGCCTCGCTGCGACGTCATCTTGGTGAGCTTCCTGAATAGGCTTATCCGTCGCGGATCGCTCACTGTTCGCGCGTCGTTGATGTCCATAAAACCTGACGGGAGCCCAGGTGGTATCGAGCTGGTCTCTGGTGTTTTGGTCAGCCTCAGTCTCGATTGCCGCCCCAATTCCTCGTTCCTCACCAGACCGACCTGGTGCTTTGGTTTCCTTGTGCCGCTTGTAGAGCTCTTGTGTCAATCAATTGACTCGTTCCCGTCCAAGATGCGCTTCTCGACCTCCATCCTCGCCGGTCTCGCGGTCGTGAGCCCTGCCGCGGCCGTGCCCAAGCCAAACTACGGCTCCAATGGCGACTTCAAGCCCATCAAGCAGATCGAGCTTGGTCCGCGACCCTACTTCCTCGTCAACAACATGGACGAGGGTCCTCTCAAGAAGAAGCTCCAGTCGTGCTCCGAGAAGCGTCAGAAGCCCTCGGAGTGGTCCATCGCCCACCGTGGCGGCGGCACCCTCATGATCCCCGAGCACTCTCTCGAGTCTAACCTCGCCGGAGCCCGTATGGGTGCTGGCATCCTCGAGTGCGATGTGGCCTTCACCAAGGACCGCCAGCTCGTGTGCCGACACTCACAGTGCGATCTCCACTACACGACCGACATCGTCACCATCCCCGAGCTCAACAAGAAGTGTACGCAGCCGTTCACTGCGGCCAAGGATGGCAAGCCGGCGTCGGCCAAGTGTTGCACCAGCGACATCACCCTCAAGGAGTTCAAGTCACTCTGCGCAAAGATGGAGGGCTTCAACGCCACCGCCACCACCGCCGCCGACTTCCTTGACGGCACGCCCAACTGGCGAACCGACCTGTACGCCACGTGCGGCACCGTCATGAGCCTCAAGGAGCACATCGAGATGGTCAAGTCGCTCGGCCTCAAGCACACCCCCGAGCTTAAGACGCCCGAGGTCAAGATGCCCTTTGAGGGCGACTACACGCAGGCCATGTACGCGCAGCAGCTCATCGACGAGTACAAGGAGGCGGGCGTCAAGCCCAAGAACGTCTACCTGCAGAGCTTCCTGTACGACGACATGCTGTACTGGCTCAAGGCCGAGCCCAAGTTTGCCCGCCAGGCCATGTACCTCGACGAGACGGGCGACACCCCCGAGACGTTCAAGACGGCCGTCGCCAACCTCACCCGCTACGCCGCGGACGGCGTACGCTACATCGCGCCTCCGCTGCCATACCTCGTGGCCCCCAAGAACGGCGAGATCGTGCCCAGCGAGTACGCCATCCAGGCCAAAAAGCTCGGCCTCGGCATCGTCACCTGGAGTCTGGAGCGGTCCGGCCCCCTGAAGAACGGCGCTGACGGCAACTACTACTATGCCTCCATCGCAAAGGTCGTCAACAACGACGGCGACGTGTTCAAGCTTCTGGATGTGTTCCGACAGATTGGAGTGGTTGGCGTCTTTTCCGACTGGAGCGCCACGGTTACTTATTATGCCAACTGCTTCGGCCTCAAGGTCTGAGACGAGGGAATGATGAGATGATAACGATTAGAGGATAGACTTTAAGAATTGAAGAACGTCTTTTTTTATACCGGTTTCATTGCCTCGTATGTACTAACGTTGGAAGGTGTTGATTAAGGTTCGATGAGTGAACGTCTTTTGTTCTAGAAGGCGCCTCGTAACGGTGGCTCATTAAACGTACATCTGAGAAGACGGCTAGAAAAGGGGAATCAGACAATGAAGAGGTTCTGGAAATAATATCCCTTAAATAACAACTCGACAGAACTTCCTCTTTGGCGTCACCTCGTGTAGAGAATTACCCTTCTCGACGATCGCCCAAAAGAAGTAATTCCCAACGAGAACTCACCCTCTCGAGGCAAGTCTCCCCGAAGCAAACGACCAATAGAAGATGACGCTATAGAGTAGCTTGCTTTGAACCCCAGCTCCAGGCAAGGATGTGAGGCCATGGTTCCTCCACCATCCTTCAGCTCTTGTTGCCCGAATGGTCCGAAACCTCGTCCCCATCTTTCTTTGCTCACGCGAGAGTCTGGGGAATGAGAGACTAAAGGAGTATGGAGTTGGGAGACTTGGACGAGGAATAACATGTTAGGACTTGCTCGAGCCAGTCTAGCTCACCCCCGCCCCCGGATTCTACCCCGGATGGAGCACCCCGGATTCATGTTAACGTGAGCGTTGGGTTCAGGAGGTTTGTCTTGAGTAGAGACGGGAGGACCCTTTAAACCCTTTCATGTCCCCACATCCCTCCCGTCAAAGTAACCTTCTGTCTTACTCGGACCATCTCTTCCTGTCCTTGACCGTGTGAGCGATCGGCAGGAACAATGTCTTCTCTGACAAGCGCCAGCGATGGCAAGACGATGGGGTTGACGTATAGCTCCGAGTCCGTCATGGTCATTGTACGTCTTACTTGCAGCTGTCATGGTGGTTTTTAACCTGTGTCCCCTAGGCTTGCTCGGCTCTGGCCCTGTACAACGGCTTCGAGCTCCTCGCCCTCATCTTCACCACCTTCAAGCACCGCCGGGGCCTCTACTTCTGGAGCCTCCTCCTCGCGGCGTTTGGCGTCGTGCCCTACACGGTCGGCTGGCTGATCGACTACTTTGACCTCGTCGTCAAGTACGTCGGCATGGCCATCTGCAGCGCCGGATGGGTGCTGCTCATCACCGGGCAGTCGGTCGTGCTGTACTCGCGGCTGCACCTGGTGCTCAGCAACGTGCAGATCCAGCGGGGCGTGTTCTGGATGATTGTTACTGTGTTGTTGTTTACTACGGGGTCTTCGCCGAGTAAGGACGGGGGTCAGACTACGCCTCTGTACAACACTATGGAGAAGATCCAGATGACCTTTTTCTGCACTCAGGAATTCGTCATCTCGGGGTTATACATCTGGAAAACTGTCGACATACTCAAGACGTCGTTTGGAAGCAAGCGCAAGTTCATGTGGCACCTGTTCATCATCAACCTCGTCATCGTGGCAATGGACATTGCCCTCCTCGTCATCATGTACAAGAACCACTACACGCTTGAGCAAGGGATCAAGGTGGTCGTCTACTCCATCAAGCTTAAGCTCGAGTTTGCCGTCCTGGGAAAGCTGGTCGAGTTTGTGCAGAACCGCGGTGGCTCGAACCCGTCTGGGCCGGAGTCGCATCACCGCCAGACGGGCGGCTTTGTCGAGTTATCGGGCAGCAGGTCCAAGGTGGGAGGAAAGGCACACTTAAGAAGCAATCATGAGGTGGAGACTGTGTATCTGGAGGAGTTGCCGTCGTCGCGGAGGGGGAACGAGCAGATTACTGTGACAACAAAGATCGAGATAGAGCATGAGAGGGGCGGGATGGAGACGGGTGACGATGACAGTACGGATCAGCTGTATGATGCGGCGATTAAACAAATATCCAAGGGGGGGAACTGAACCTGCAGTAATATAATTCCTTGAGTATTTTAAATCTTCATGCAATCTCCCCAGGCTCGTCCTCTTGGCCCTTCTCGTGTAGAAGGACTCGCCTATCGACCCATCGATCTCACTATTTCAAGTCACAACCACCCTTTCAACCTGCGAGTCTGCGTCGTCTTTGGGCAAAGATTTCAGCCGGTAATGTCCACTCATATAAAATACTGTAGCTGAAACGAAACCATGCGCTGCCCATCATCCGTGCGCGTCGTATGCAAAGCCCGAGTCATGATTTCGGTGGAGCTGTTGGCCGTCCTGACCCGACCCCTGCAAAAGGGTTGTTTGCTGGTTGTGGGTTTTGCCTCTTGAGCCGTGATGTTGCTTGGAGAGTGGATTGAAGGCCAACAACCGACGATGGAGTTCTGTATATGTTGAGTGTAGTTGAACCCGATGATGGTGTGACTGATATGACTGACCACTAACGCCCGCCCATGGTGATCCTTCGAAAGACAATCAGATCTTAAACTCGACGATGCATCTGACATCTGACGATAAAAACATCCTCTTCTCCACTCCCCGCACTCGGAAACCCCCCGAAAGGACGCCATCCCACATGGGAACGCCATCCCGGCCGCTGATCTCCATCGACATCACATCAGTGGAGTCCCATCTCCCCCCTCTTCATCTTGTCGGCATCTCCTCGAGCTTCGTCTCACGTCTGCATCCTGCAGCGTGTCCCAGGGCAGTGGATGGTCCGTACTTGGTGCGGCTGTGGATAAGGCTGATGCCCCCCTGTGGAAACAAAAGTGGTCTTGGGTATGAAGGATTGTTTCGTGGATTCAAAGGGGGATACGGCTTAAGGCCACGAGACCCCGGATTGTTGGGCGTTGTTCGATTTTTCTGGTTTTGATGCTTCTTTGTGCTTGCTTTGAAAGGGAAGTGTTGATGGTTGATTGTCTGATTCTCTTCACGGACCAAGTTTGCGGTGTTGAATCTCACCTGGAGTGAAATACCATCCATCTTATCGGAACGTCGACTTGCCAACCGTTTTTGAACCCAACGACGTTGACTTCGGCCATCAATACGAAACGAGAAACAGTACCGGTCTCCGCGAAAAAGCAACACGCTTCGTCGATCAACCAACCTGCATAAGAAACCTCCGGCGTTTGAGTGGATGCGGCAGACGAAGCCATCATGTCAGAGTTCCCCGTCGTCAACGGCGTCACAGTCGCGGTCGCACCGCCGGATGGTTACGAGGTCGACTTTGAGCACCCGAAGCGGCGGCACGAGATGGAGTCGTACGTGGTATCAAGTCTCGGCATGGCGATAGCAGCTCTCTTCCTCTTCCAATTCATGTACGTCAAGTTGGGGCTTCTCCGGAAAGCGGATGGCGAGACAGGTATGCGCCCCTTTGGATGCTTCTGGGATTATGTGCTGAGTGCGAATAGCATGTCTTGTTCTCGCGTGGTTATCCTCAATCTCTGTTCAAGCCGTCGCCCTTCGTAAGTATCCGCGTGGTGTCGTGAGTGTTCGTGGTGTTTACTCTTAATAGGGTCGTATTATCTGGGGTTGATGGGAGTGCACGCATGGGAGCTCTCCCTGGATGACTTCATCTTTGGGAGCAAGGTGACTTGTGCCACTCCGGTCGACGTGAATGGATCGCTGACAATCTCAGTTCATGGTCATCTCGCCCATACTCTATGCAATCTGCACTGGCGCCTCCAAGATGTCACTGATCCTCTTCTATCGCAAGCTGTCGCCGCAGCGATGGTGGAAGTGGAGCGTGTACTTCATCCTCTTCCTCGTGGCCGGATACAACATCTCGATATTCTTTGCCATCATCTTTGGCTGCCGACCCTTCAACAAGCACTGGGATGTGAGGGTGACTGAGGGGAGCTGTGTGAACAGACCGGCTATCTATATCTGTACTGCAGCTCTTGGCATCGCGTCAGATCTCGTGCTGTTGGTGATGCCTATGCCTATGATCATGCGCTTGCAGATGCCGCCGAGGCAAAAGGCTGGACTGGTTCTCTTGTTTGGCATTGGTTCCGCGTGAGTACTTGACAAGAAAATCCGGATTGAAACACTGCTAACCGAGATACAGCACACTTGTGACGTCGGTTGTTCGGCTGATACTCTTGATGCCGATTCTCACCACCACCGATCAGAGCTGGGAAATTTCCAGCGCCGTGGTTTGGATGTGAGTCCTCTGCATTCTTAGGAAGATTGTGACTGACAGGATTGCAGCTACGTCGAAGCCAACCTGCTCGTTATATGTGCATCATTGACAACGCTCCGGCGATTCTTCATCCACGTAGCACCTAAACTCATCGGCGAACGAGGGTCCTCGGCTGGATACGGAGTGAGCGGTAGCAAAGGAACGCGAGGGCACCCATTCCGAACGATTGGGAGTGTCGCCAATAAGGGGAAAGTCGACAAATACGGCATCGGCATTGAAGAGGCTGGCTTCGACCTGAAGACGATTGGACAGGCCGAACCAACAGAGACAGAGGTCAAGGCCTATGAAACAGGCTCGCAGCCGCAGAAGATGATCAAGCACCTGCGACGGCAGGAATCCATTAACAAGTTTGGAGACGCTGCATCTGAAACGCATCTGTGGGATCCACGTAAGGACAGCGACGAGGGCGACCGGGCGATTGTTCAGACAACGACTGTGACGGTCGTGTATGAGGATCGGGGGAGAAGAGGCCTTTGAGGCATGATCAGGATGGCAAATGGCGTTTGGATAGACGGGATACACGACTGGCTAATTGCGTTTAGTGACATTTTGAAGCCTGGCGACAGGGATATTTCCCCAATAAATGATATCCTTGGGCAGTTTTTGTTGGTTCTGAGGGCCTCGAGGCCGTTCGCGCGAAACGTTGGGTCCAATTGTTGCTGACCAGCGAAGAAGCATGGAAGCGCCAAGGGATTGGATCTTAGGCCGCAAAACCCGAGGCCGCCCATGAAACGCGTTTCTATTGTTGCCGCCTCATGTCGTCGCCACGCTCTGCGTGAGCTCTGCGAGATGCCATGCCACTGGGCCAAGGGAGCCAAGGATGAACCTTTCAGGGAACAGGACGCTAAAAATGGGTTGGTTACGGGTTTCAGCTGCCGAGCCAAGGCTGTGCGCTTCAGTTCACGGCAACGCGCAAGCGTCCATTGGGGAACCGGAGGTGACGGAACAAGAGTCGTCGCGTCGGCGGCTCGTCGTCGTCAGGAGATGATGATTGTTTATCGAGGTTTGGATGGCTGAGGAATGCTGAGACCGAACCTCGTGTTCGTGTTCAAGCTTGTCGGGTCATCAGATTTTTTAACTCTGGAGTTGTAGCGCTTCTTCAGCAATCGCTCCTGCCCCCGGAGACTTGATCGCCGAGCCACTGAGCCACGCCCCAGCCACGCAGAATGACCTCATCGGCCAAGGCTCAACGGGAGCACACCAAAAACGTCAGAAGATGAACGAATCTCGAGCACAACACGTCATTTGCGCGACGCCACGCTCTCTTGCTCTTGCCCATCACCACCCAATTTGCCGTGACAAGAAACTGTCGAACCCCCCAGAGCAGGGAATCCAGCCACTCAGCGTCGTCGTCATCGGAGGGATCCTCGCGCTCCACCTGGTGTTCACACCCACTTCCGGCCTGCCTGCTTGCGCCTGGTTGGCTGACGTCCTTCTTGGAAGGGTTCAAGCCGGACTTGATGACTGCCGACAAGAACGAATGCGCTATCCTGTGGGCTTGTCCTGACGTATCGACTCTTGTCTGGTAGGGCTGGCTGGCCTCGTTTCCTTGATGGGCCACCTGACAGTGTCCGTCATTGCTACTGTCCTGGAGTCACTGCCATCATGGGCCATGGCTTGCCGGAGCTGCCGTCCTCTTAAATGCTGCCTTCGCTCCTCTTGTTGCTAATCATCTAGATCTCTCTTTCCACAACCTTGAATCTTGAAGCACTTGCCTCTGGAGCTCCAATCTTACCTCTAGACAAGCTTAATTCTACAACCAAAGTCCAAACCGTCGACATGGCTCTTGGAATCATCACCATTATCCACGCCGTCCTGGCTGTTTTCCTCATCATTGAGCTTGGTCTCACGGCATATGGTAAGTCCGAATGGTGGGCTCCCTCACAACCATCACGATGCTAACTCTTGTCTAGTTGTCGACATCACCAACCCCCGCGGCTGGGGCGATACTCCTTCGTCGTTTGCCTTTATGCTCTTCAACTCGGTCTGGTCCATCCTCATTCTTCTCTACCTGGCCTTGACGCCCCTCTTCGCCGCCCGCCTTTATCACAGCGTCGCTGCTCTCGGCTTGCTCGTCGTCACCACCATCTTCTGGTTCGCCGGTTCCATCGCCATGGCTGCCCGCATTGGCGTTCCCGACTGCCACGGATGGACCTCTTGCCAGTGCGCCCAGGCTGCTGTTGCCTTTGGCTTCTTCATCTGGGCCATCTTCACCGGCCTGACTGTTATGGAGGGCCTGGCTTTCATGCGATCCCGCGGCCATGCCGCCCACGCTGATACCACCAAGCCCGGTGTCAACCACTACGGTGCTTAAGCGATGAACATGATGGAACGATATGGTGTATCAGAATGATGGTTTCCTAAGCCTCCTTGTCTCTTGTACGATTTTTCATGTTATGCGAAACGGCCGGAAGATACCCTTCAGGACTGACGAATGCGTCGGAACGCGTCACATTTATTTTGGGTGTTTCTTGTGTGTTACACAATGGTAGATTGATGTCAGTCTGGTTAATAAAAGATGAATCACTTTAATAATTGTTGCGTCTCGAGCAAATGGGTGAAACTGTTGGCATTGGTGGCTCGGTCGTGCATTGATTCACACAATGCGTACGACGTCACCGTGGACAAACGGAGTGTTTCATTGGCATTTTTGAATCAATTACCAGGGTCACTAGCCGAGACCTGTCTTTAACTGCGTGCTGGTTACGGAGTAAACTGATAATCAGTAACATCGGCTTGTTCATGTCGTGATGATGTAATGCATGGCCATGTGCCAGACGATCACCCACGCACGCCATGGCGCAACGGCGTTGCAGTGGTGGGTTGAGCTTGAGCTGGTACGGAGTATGGTGAAGCAGTCGGGGAATTTCAGAACAATTACGGATACTCTCAGGCATCAAAGAAAAAGGATAGTATTGTCAGCACTTCGATAAGTTCAATGCTGCGCCGCTTATCACATGCACAGCGTGGAGGAGCAGGGTATCGACTTTCACCCCTACCACTGCGTCTGGTGGCTGATCAACACAGGAGGAGACCGATACTGCATATTATCCCGAACTCGACTCTCCCATTTCATGACCTTCCTAATGTCTATTCCTTGTGTCAGTTATTGCACCCTCCTTCTGGCCCACGGACTGATCGGAGACTTTGTTCAGTCCGTGCAGCCGTCTGATAAGCACCATCGGCCATGGGCTAGACCCTGTCAGCGAAAAAAACATGGGGGCTCTAAGCGATTTGTGTCGCCCATGACAAACCGCAAATTATGAACATCTCAACCGCTTCTTCCCCCGTTATCTATGATCGCTCACTTCCCCAAGATTCGAAAAAGAAAGGCGGGCCACCCCATTCAGGGGGCCAGATGATGCTCTCGTCCCCGGCCCGGCACGATGCTACCATCCCGTCGTCGCGTTAGCCCGATTTGAGAATTACCTTTGGTGACCTCTGTCTCTCTTTATATGAGCGATCTCAAGGGTATCGCTGTACTGTCATCCTTATCAGCTGCGGTCGAGATATCGCAAAGTTCCCGATCCTTCCAGGGTCTGAGGCAGACCATCCTTATCACTCACATGCCAATTCCGGAGATGGTCATTCTTTGCCTGGTCAACATGGAGAGACGGGACAGAACCGTAAGGGTTCTAAATTGTGAGCATGTCCTTGTCTGTGGATCTTTCGCCTGGACTCATCCTGACCTTGCCGTTTCGTTGTCCTACTGACTCCTCCTCACCTGGCGATGTAAGGGTGAAACTTGAACCATTGCACTGTCATCGAAACTCACTCTTGTCAAAGCTCCCGGGACTCTCGATCAATATCGAAGTGGGCTAGCCTTGACTTTATTCACGATACATCGTGCCCAAGAGAGCAGGGCCCCTTGACAGTTTACCATCACCATCTCTAAACCCGGCCCTCGCTGAAAACAAGCTTCGGCCTTCGACCCCGAACGAAGCGAAGCTACCACCACAAGTTTGCCTTTGCGCTAACAAAAAAGCTGCGAGGCCTCGTGGTCAAGCTCTAACCAAGCTCCCGGGTGTAGCGGGCGCAACTGACGTCGGGGCATCCAGTCAACGGCCTTGGATGTGCGCTCTACGCCCGGCGTATAAGAACTCTGAGGGGGGGATCTAGGCTCGACTGCGTGCCGCGAAGGCGCCCTGACGGTGTTTTGCATCTTCAGAGTCAAATTGCCTGAGTCGAACCAGTTGGACTGACTAATCTCCTAACTCCGCCCGATGGTGGTTTCCTTGGGCCATACTCTGCATCATCGTTGCAGGCTGCATCTTGAGCCGGTCTCGGGCAACATTTTCGACCTCTTTTCACTACGGCAGCGAGCATCGCCCTTACCATTGAACCTCTGAAGTGTTCTCTGGATCTACTCATCATTTTTCATGCTTGCCGCGAGGAATTGCCATTATCTCTTCACCCATGGTCGATACAACTTACAAAGTCCACCAACACCTCCGATCCGTATCGACGTCACACCAAAGACATGTCCGGCCGGAGCGCGTTCGCGCGCAAAAAGGTCACCGAGGCCAAGCAGAAACAACACCATGAGGACAGTCGTCCCCGATCCATGACCACAACTTCCAGCAATGACGACCTTCTCCCCGACTTCCCGATGCCACCTATGGGCACAAGCGTCACTTACCCGCGGTACTCGAACCAGCTACCCCAGCTTGGCGAGCCGTCGACAGGACTTCGAGGAGGCTGGACGATACCAGAAAGTCCAATGATGAAGGGAGACCCGAGACGAGATGTACACATGAGTAACTTGATTGCTGCGTCGGATGATTGGCCGCAGAGGAGAGGGACACTACCTGCACCAAAGACAGAAGATACAAGCGGCATCGAGAGAAGTGGACTACGGACGATTCTAGACAAGCGAAGCGACGACTTTCGAAAAGGACTGGCAAAGACGTTTGCCTTTCGCAAAAAGGATAAAGAAGGGGAGTCAGCAAGACGACGGAGCAGTGATAGACCTCCAAGCATCGCAAATACTCTACCGAGCACCATCTCGAGCCAGGACGAGGGCCACACCCACGGCCAAAACTCTCCGATGTTGATTCAAACGGGGCCGGCACTAACATCATACGCGTCTTCTCACTATCCCTTACCTTCGCCGCCCAGTCCACATACCTTACTTCCCCCCATCGGCCCGCCTCCAACGTCAAAGCTCCCCGCGATCCCACAACCACCATCCGCAACATTACCACAGATCAAACGGTGGCTGGGTGGAGGACGTCCGGTCGGTAAATGGAACAAACTCCGCAAGGATCCCGAGTTGTGGGACCCCAACGGCGATGTCCTCATCTTTCTTGGTCGCAAAGGCCAGAAGCTACCGAGTTTCCGCCTATTGTCACATATCATTGAAGCCACCGGGAGTCGCCATCTCATCACCATGTTGCGGGAAGGCTCGACGGAAGACGACATCTATCCACCCCTCTCGCTAGGTGATGGGTCTTACGACGCCGCAAACGTTGGTCCAGGGTTCGCCGATGAACCCCTTACACCACCTGCTTCTGAAGGCACGAGCATTGGAGATTTTGAAGGTCAAATCTCATACGAGATGTACTTTCCCCCTCCACAGCATCTTGGGAAGAGCGAACAGCTTCGCCACCAAATTACTACGCGCAACGTCTTTGCGCTGCTCTGCCATGCCTCGATCGTCGGCCAATCCTTACACCAGGCCCTGTCGGACCTGCACGAACGTCTCGACAGTTATATGCCACCGTACAACGACAACGTCAGCCAAATGGTGCGATATCTCCGCAGTCGTGGTCTAGATGATGTACGATGGAGTCCTGCAACTGCAGTTTCGCTCCTTGGATGGGCTGAGGGGAAGGATGTGAAATGGGTGGATGGCTGGACACAGTGCTTCACGCATTGCGTGGGCATGTATCCGAGTGTCGAGAAGTGCAAAGACTTCAAGTACCTTACCCCAATTACGAGAGCGTTGCTGGAGAAGGCGAGCTTGGAGATGCAAGATCGTGTACACGCTGCGGAGGAACGTCTGGCCGGGTTCGAGTATGACGATATGTGGTCGGACTATGGAGAAGCTGGTCAGGCGAGGGGTGCGGCCGAGAGGCTCAGAGGAATGTTCCATGGCCACTATCAGCAAGTATACGGATCCTGGCCGCCTTCATCGCTGGCACGATCTAGTACTCGATCTGTATCCTCGGAAAGCAGTACTGAAGGAGACACTTGGCTCACACGCTCGTTGGTGATGGCGCTAAAAAGGGACTTTGGCGCGTTGTACGACTTCCTCGTCAACCGGGATATCGTCTGGGACGTCTCGGAGGCGCGATCGGGGCGTAAGTGGATGATGGCATCGGAGAGCGGCAACAACGCGTTCGAGGCGGACACGGCCGAAGTGCCAATGACGGACATGATAATCGAGTTTGACAACAAGCACCGGTTCCCGCATATCCCGCATCCGTATCCTCTACTCCCCGAGTCGATATCGCCGTTGGAAATGAGGGCAGCGAAGGACGCCGGACGACCGAGGAGACTAGAGATTTCCGGTGCAGGTCGCGTGGGCGCTTTAGAGAGAAGAGTGCAACTTGCTTACACGGAGAGCACAAACATCTTCGAGTTGGGCAGCGAATTTGCAGCAAACAAGCTCGTTGAGGCGTTCCAACGGTTCGAGAAGAGTGGCCGGGCTGGTGATGTAGATCCTGCGAGGGCGCGGCGAGGTCGATGGGTGCTCATTTACGGCATTTTACAGACGCTGGCGTCGGTCTCTGTGGACGACGAGAGGGTGCAACATAGCGAACGGGTCGAGTATCATCTGAGCCCGAGGTTGGAGGGAGCGAGGATACCGCCATGGAAGGGCGGGGAGGGTGATAGAATCGGAGAAGGGGCGCACGAGAGGTCGTACTGCTGGGTTGCAGAGGAGAAATGGGGACGAAGTGAGGGCGATGGGCAGAGAGAGGTGCGGGTGTGGAGAGGAGCCGGAGCAGCGGGGGACATGAGCCCGGTCCTAGGTGGGTCTCTCACCCCGGGACCCGGGACACCAAGGAGGAGAAGTCCGGAGAGACGAGGAAGAGATGAGAGGTAACTAGTAATGCTATGCACTCCACGAATAGGCATAATGCGTGCATCCATGTGGTGGACATGTAATTAATCACTCCACTATTAATTGATAGTTCGAGGAGGAACAGATCGTACCTGTTGATCATGCTTCCCAGCCACCGATTAACGACTCCAAACCCGCATCCCCCCACCGATGGAACACTCGCAGTAGGACCCTGAGCGATATATCTACGGAGAATCCGTAAACGACATGGAGTTACCACTACCGAGATAAAAGGGTACTTACCCGCCTCTCGGATATTCGATCGATCTCGTCTGGGTCCGAAACGAGCGGGACGGCCCAGGGAGTGTGCATTGCGCCTCGCCTGTTCCTGAGAGCGTCTGTGCCTAGAGATAATCCCGTGGGTATTTCCTAGCCACCTGGCTTTTGACACTGGCACCCGAGACAAGGGAAAACCAAGCGCCACCGAGGGAAGAAAGCAGGGGCGGACAAGACGTGATTGACCAGATCGATTTTAATGGCTTGGTTGGGGCGGTCTTTCTTTCAGCGACCCTGAGGGCATTCTGAATTCTCGTGTTCTTGCCTTGCCCAGCCGGCCTGTTTTTCTGGCCCGGTTTGTTTCTTTTTTTGGGAGCTTGGGGGGTTTGGCCCAACCCCGCGATTTCTGATGACGTCGCAATTCAGGGAGGCCTGGAACACTGTGTGTCTCCCTCCCGGGCCTGGCGTCTTGGCCTATTTTCCTTTTTCCACCTTCTGTCTTGGGTATCAATTTATTATCGCGCTGTCGCCGTGTAGAGTGCTTGCATGGTTAGTGCCAAGCGACGTCATGTCCAAGAGTCGGCACGGCCGGCAGGGAAGAGGAACATGATTCTGGCGAGATGCCCTGGCCGCCCTGGGAATGGATGAGCTGTAATTCTGGGGATGCCGAAACTGCGCATGAATGGATGGATCCATGTCGATGGGTGACGACCGGCTATAGCGGTTCATCCCAATTCGGGCTGCATTTTTCTCGTGTAAATTGAATTTTCACTCCGCGTCTTCATCAACTCTCTGCATGAAACCCCAACCTACCAATTCTACGCCCTAACTACCTCGCGTGGGAAAATAGCCAAAAGCTGACCAAGTCCCTGAGAAATCCTGACAGGGACCGCTAGCAGGACACGCCAAGGGTCGCCCAACCACTAAAAACCAAGAATCGCAGGGGTTGTTTGCAGGGGTCATCCCCCTCCTCGTGGCCCTGCGCCATCCATTTCCAAGCCCAACCACCTCAGAAACCAAGGATGGAAGCAAAAAGTTGGGGGGATTGGGTGTGTGCCAGACGGGATTGGAAGCTTGGAAGAAGGGAAACGAGTTTATTTGCTGGTGCTACAAAACAGACGGCTCTTCCGCACCCTCCATCGTCTTCATTCTCCTTCATTATCACCAACGACAAACAATAGGTACAATCTCCATCACTTGTCGGGTATTGTCAGCGACTCGTTTCTCTGCTGCATCCTTCCATCGCCTCGTATAAGTCGTCGCACACGTCATCAGCTATTCTTGTCGCAAACTCCCCGCTTCTGCGACTTTTGGGCGCAGATCCCCATCACCAACATCCTCCTCGTCGCATAGCTCCAACAACAGTCGCATAGCAGGGACAATACCGCCAAAATGTTCTTCGCATTGCTGTTTGTCTTTTTTCGGGTCCTTCAGATCGTCACTCTGGTGAGTATTCCGCTGCGCTCCTGACTTTACGTCGCTAACAATACTATCTAGATTCCCTGCATGGGCATGCTCGCTTGGTTCGTCGATGGTTTCGTCAAGCAAAACGCTCTTACTCCCGACTCCATCCTGATCCTCTTCATCGTCTCGGTTCTCGCTCTTGCCTGGGCCCTCTTCACCCTCTTCAGCTACCACCGCTCCTCCACCAACGCGCACTTCGTCGCTTTCGTCGACATCCTCTTCGTCGGTGCCTTTATCGCTGCCGTCTACTTCCTGCGCTATGTCCGCTACACGGACTGCGTGAGCATCCGCCGCGCCGAGGACTGGGATCTCACTGCTGGTGATGTCCGTGTCATTGGGCCCAGCTACAACCTGGTCAACAACAAGCCCTGCTCCATGCTCAAGGCTTGCTGGGCCTTTGGCATCATGAACATCCTCTTCTTCTTCACCACCTCCTTCGTCGCCTTTATGCACGGCGGCCACATGAGCGCCTACGACCGCAGCCACAGCAGCCGCCGCTCCTACCACTCCAGCCGCCACAGCCACCGAAGCCGATCTCGCTCTGGCTCTCGCTACAGCAGCCGCCCTCACTCTCGTCGTGTCTACGTCTAAGCGAAGCGACCCAGCCGAGTATCTGAGGCAAAATTATCCAAAAAATATATTGAGAGCTGCACGAGTCAAATTCCTCCCGCACCTACCTGCTCTCCATGCACACAACGACCCCAATATCACAATACCCAACCTAATGACTGCGATGATCGCATCCCCACGAGTTTTTATTTGTCTCGAGAGACGATAGATGCCCATGCACGACAGACGTGCCATAATGAAGAGGGTGTACGGCGGACGAAAAATGGAACGAGTTGAAGAACTGATGTAATGATGGCCAGAAGAATGGCCTCACGCCTTATGACGACGCTAGAAGATTTTCCTATACTTGAAGGATTTGGATGGATGGATCTACGACCAACATGCCCGAATGTTGATGACATTTCCTTGTCTCTACGTATGACGAAGCTCGCGCAGACCTGCTTCTTTCTGATTTCCTTGCACATCTTGAACGCCCGGCGATGGAGGCTTGGGCCGGTATGGTAAGTGAGGAGCGAATGCCCTGGAGGCTGCTCCAAGTGATGATTCTCCTGTATATAGCGCGGCTCATTGTTTCACGAGTCAATGAGCAACAATTCACAAATTTGAATCAAATGACAATAGATTGGACTCAATACTAGTGATCTATTTTCCCATACCAAACGCCATATGCCTGAAAATGGTATCGTCATATATAAACAGCTCCAGAATCGTCTTTAATGGCGATTTCCCTCGCCAACATGATATCCTCTGGCAATTCCGCTTCTCCCTTCTTCGATAAGCGTACTCGCTTCGTTGTCAAAGTCGCCTCCCAGACCCTGCCATGTGCGCCCCGATCGGAGGAATTCTGCGCCTGGGCTCGCGACGCCGTTTATGCTTGCCAGCTCACCTACTGAGTGCTTGACGAGAGCTTCTGTTTGGTGAGACGTGCCATTGGCATCGCCGTTGGCTGTAATAGCGCCAGCTACGGCTGAGGGATTCTTGCGAACAGGTAGTCGCATTGGTCGGCTGGAAGAGATGAGTCTGCCAGTGCGGAGGTCGAATTCAGGCGGTGCAGATTCTTCGCCTTCAACACCACCATGGATATCGTCTAATTGATCCTCATCGGCGACGTCATCCTCGTGACCATTGGCTTGAGGAGTATCTTCCGCTGAGGGAGGTTTATCATCCAGACTCAGCTTCTCAATGCCTCCCCACCATTCTCCGCCCCATACTCGTTCCTCTTCGCTCATCAGGGAGACCTCGAGCTCGAATGGTGTGATGACTGGCCGCCAGTATCCAGTATCATCCTCGATCAGACCGCTCTCCCAGCATCCGACGACGACCCAACCTTCAATCTCTGCAAAGTTTGCGAGTTTGGCGGGGTTGAGCTTGCCCACGACGACAGTGTAGCTTTTCTTGTCTGCACGGGCAATCTTTTCGCGGATAAGATTGATCGAGTTTAGATAATTGGCGACTGAGAGAGTGTTGACGAGGATGCCGATGACGCCGGCGGATGCGAGAGAGAGGACTTTGGCGAAGCGGCGGCGGAGGAGACCAGCTGTGCGGAGGGTCGGGTTCTCAAGAGTTGGGGAGGGCGTGGAGAGGATGTGTAGGGACGCGAAGCGTGAGTGGAGGGCGAGGAGCAGGGCGGAGGGAGGATCAGAGATGTGAATGAGGGAGTAGGACTTCCAGTGGTCCTCGTCGCTAATGTCGGCGTCGGAAATGATCTTGCGATTGGGGATGAGGGCGGCGGGGTCGTGTGTGACGGCTGTTGAGACGGCGTTGACAAAGCCTCGTTCGTGGAGGAGAGATACAAGCTTCTCGACGTGGTTTTGGTATGTGAGGTCTGCCATGACGACTAGCTTTGCTTCCTTGTCGCTAAACTCCTTCTCCAGCTCGGCAAGTGTCGCATCGTAGTCGAGATCGTGGCTCGTGTAGACGTAAATCGCTGGGAGATGACTCGTAGGACTGAGACACGTACGGCCGTAGTGAACTACTACATGTGCAGATACATGCTCGGCCGCGATCTCGTCTACACAGCAGGCGCTGTAGCTGCTATCCGCAAGGATATAGATCCTCCGCTCCGCCTTCCCCTGTTCCTCGATCGACGCCTCGCCCTCGTCTTGCGAAGAGAGTTCTTTCAACAGGGCTTCTACCACGCGCGGCGCATCAACGAGCATAAAGTCTGGAAACTGCAGTCCCACGCGCCGCCATTTTCCAGCGCGGATCTCTGTAGCCGTGCGAACGACCTCGTATGTGGAGCGTAGGGCATCGTCGGAGAGGGAGGATGTGAGGAGGGAGTCGGCGGCGGGGATCTCGAGGATGTAGTCGTCCGGGGTGGAGAGGACGGGAGGAGCGGAGAGCTCGGAGGACATGGCGGTTAAGGAGGAGAAGGTTTATGACGATGGGAGAGGGCGATGGATTTTTTTGTGGTGGTGGTGATGGTGATGGGAATATTTCATGGTGGGGTTGGTGTTTTGGAGGGAGGAGAGCGGGTGTGAAGGCGGGGTGGTGGTGTGCATTCCCGCAAGCTACCAAGGGGAAGCGGGTGCCAATTATGTCCCGCGGAGGAATCCCACCCGCTTAAACCTCTGGGCTGATCGGAGACATGTTAGCTGTGTGCCCGCACTGGCGGTGAGCTCATGTGCGTTAGCAGTCAGTTTAATTCGAATTGCTAAGATTTCTGATCAGAATATTCGACCTCTCGATGCTCAAGGTGATGTTGCGGTTGGGCGAACCAGCCCTGCCTTCGACCTCCGATGACGAGCGAATGAGACGGCGAGGATTACAATCACGGCTGTCCCGCACTTGTGAGGCTGGATTTCTGAAGTGAAAAGCAAGCAAGAGGTAAGCTCAGATGGCTTTTGCTCAAATGCATTGCAGTCGAGATGTATAACATCCATACATTGTATCTATGCTTTGTAGCATTTTGGTAGTCTCAAGCGCCTGTGATCATCTATCACAGTCAGTGAGTAACAGACCCCTCAAGTTGCGCCCGGCAAACAAACCTTCCTTGGGCAAAAATTCCGGAGTGATATTAAGCACCTTGAATTCTTCGTCATACTAAGTTTCGAATTGAGAGGATATATCCGCCTGCTGACGAGGCCTCTGGGACCGGTGAGCCAGCAGTCGCATGATTTCCCGTGCACTGGCGCTCACGCGAGGGTTACGCAATGAAAGGCAATCTTACCCTTCTCCGCGGCCCCTGAAGAACCGTTCTATGATGGAGAAATTGCACCAAACACATCGTGAAGTGACTATCGACGTTAGATTTGTTCAGATGGTGTTCGTGGGCGTATCCCATATAGGCAATCCGTATTCTGAGAAGGGAAATCAGTAAACGCACGGCTCAACTGCCGTCCGGGTTCAACGGGGGCTAGCAAACTATCGCGGCACATGGAGACGCGTCGCTAATGAATGTGCGACGACTGCTGTGCTGGTGCTTGTGTAACAGGAGTACCTATATTGCTTACGGCATGCCCTTCCTCCTACTGACCTTGCTCTTAATGGAGCTCATCACCTATCGGCCACGTTGCATTGTAGAGACAGGAGCCCACAGCAACCATGGATGATACACCGAGTCACCACTTTCTCGAAGGCAAGACGATCATCATCGCTGGAGGAAGTGTCGCTGGATCCGCATTTGTTGTTGGACTTCGCAGGCTTTGGAACCCCGCGTGGAATCCGCCAAAAATCCTCATCTACGATCGCGACTCTCCAGAAGTCACAGCTCAGCGCGAGGGCTACAGTCTATCACTCACCGGTTACAACACGTCGGGAGGACTTCTCCCCCTGCGAAACCTAGGACTGCTCGATCGGATCATTGAGAAAGCTGTTTCGGGACTTGACGGTGTTGGCGCTTTCAAGATTTGGGCACCTGACTGGAAGGAGTACATCACCTTGAGGCATGAGCCCATCGGGGGCTTGCCCTCGTCCAGCATACGAGTACCACGAAAGGACGTCCGGCAGACCATTCAAGAAGGATTTGGGCCGGGCGATGCTGTCGAATGGAATACAAGATGCATTTCGGCTCACCGGCTGGGTAATGGGCGAGTCCGTGTGCAGGTTGTGAGGAGAACTCAGGGTCAGGACACCATCACGGAGGAGGACTGTGATCTTCTCATTGCTGCAGACGGCGCCAGCAGTAAACTTCGAGCCTTTCTAAGACCGAATGACAACCTCGAATTTGCCGGAGCCATTCTTCGAGGTGGCATTTCGAGATTTGAAGGCGATCCTCCCGCGCCGGTGGACAAAGATTGGGGCTTCATGCTCTCAGGCACTGGTATATCGTGCTTTTTTTCTCCAGTCGACAAGAATAGCGTCTTTTGGGGTGTCGGACATCTTGAGGCCACTCCAGTTCCGGTGCTGGATCTTGGCAACCCAGAGCAAGTGCAAGCTGTTATTGATCGGGGTCTTGAGTTGGGTGCTGGGCTGCAGGAGCCGTTCAGGACCATCGTCGCGCACACGGACCCAACGACTGTTCTTTCACACAATGCGCGAGACAAACCTGCCTTCTCCCATGACAACATCGACGAATTGCCAGTGGTATTTATCGGGGATAGCAATCACGCCGTCAGTCCGTTTGCTGGGTTTGGGGCTAACTTGGCGTTGTGTGATTCTTGGGACTTGGCGGAGCAGCTATCCAAGGGACGCTCACTGAAAGAGGCCATCTCGGCATACGATAAGCTGGCGGTGCCACGAGCGATGAAGATTCTGAAAGATTCACGGGCAAGATTGAAGACTGGACACAGCTCTGGGCTACGATACTGGGTACTGTGGCTGATGCTGGTTGTGGGTAACTTTGTGAGATGGGTTCTGGGGAGAAAGTAAACTTGACCTTGCGCACAAGAGGAGAATATATGGCATAGTCAGAGGAGAGAGCTCCTTGGACGGGTTGTGGGTGTGATGGAGCAATTCGGGCTGCTTAACGATGGCAAGTTGGAAGTGCAACGCATGGAAGGACTCGGCACAACCAGGCTACCGTTCAGAGATACCCCTTCTAAATCAAAAAATACACACTCTTTCTATTAGTTCTTCACACTTTTTACAAGATTAGGACGTTTGTATACTTCAAGATGGAACTGAAAGTGCAGGCACACTCATTGTTTTCCGCTCTAGTTGCGTCTCGCAAGCAACTGACGCGGCATTTTTTCTTTTTTGCCAACCATCTCTTGTCTTCCTACTTATACCGCTCAGTCTCGTGAGTGATGCGCTCTCCAGAAGCCCAGGGAGTAAGCGAATGGGTTAGACTCAGGAACAGCTGCGTTTCTCACCTTGGCCAGAGGATAGGGTAAGGAGACCTTGGATGTGGCGGAAGCAAGTCAGTATCAGTTCCAAGGAAGGCTTACCTATAGCCAATATCCGTTCCATATGCCATCATTTCCAACATTATGCAATGTCATTGCCTACAAGACCGGGGTACAGGTGAGTGCTGCCACGACACTTCCAGTTATCAATGCGGTCAAGAACTCTGGTGATAGATCTGCTCGACCAGCTCGTAAAGAAGACTAAGCATTACACGATAAGAATCATCAGTTGGAAGGAAAACTGGAGTCCGGAAAGGAATTAGCTTGTATCAAGATGGGACAGAGTCAATGTGACTAAGAACGAGACACAGCGCGATGGTCGACCAAACCAAACCCTCTGTAGGAATGCCGCCACTGGGTTAAGAGGACCTCGTTTCTCTTGAAGGCATATTCACTGGTCACCATTCAAGCCTAGAGCACGAAAAGCCATTTGGGGTTTCACGAGCAAAAGAGCTGGGACTGTTGAAAAGGATTTTCAGTAAGCATCTATCTTATGCTTTACTCTTGGCGACTAAAAGGTGCGAGCCGCATGGCTGTTAGAAATGAACCCCCAGAAACCTTCCAATCAATAACCGCTTGGACGCGCTTTGGCTGCGTCTGATACCTCCTATATGGGTGTTAGAATGGCTATGCCCAGGAAGATCAAGGTTCACCTGCCTGGATGATGATGTCTCATTTCCGCCCCGGGACAGTGATCTGAGATAGATCATCCCAGGCCAATTTTCTTGGCATCAGCCGTAAAGTCTACGCTGATGCTCTCTGTCTTTAGCATGATCGCCATCGAAACGCAAAATCTGCCATCGTTTGCGATTCCAACACCAAGGAGACTAGTGTTGAGTCATTGTTGCCGCACACCATGGTTCCTCTGATTCCGACGGGACCTCCACTTTGGTCTCGCGTTGTGCAGGCATAGAGATTCACCTCTGATAACCTTCTCATGGCCAGAGACTCGATCCTCTAGTGCGATGATCGTTTCGAGAAACCTGTCCAAGAAGCGCTGGCAATGAAAAGGAACAACAAAGTATCCAAAGTCGTTCTTGAGCTTGTGAAAAGCTTGCTGGACTTGGTCCGGGGTCAAAGTAGTTCTCCCAATCATGCAGATGTGATAGCCACGAAAGTAACAGGACACTCGCAACTCAGGAGGACCTCGCGAACCCAGCCAAGGGGGGCCTTGCTCGTGGAGCCCCTGCTTCTTATCTATCCGGGCATTGCCAGTGACATGGGCTTCGAGCCGAGGAGGATGCATTATTAAGCCGGCAGAGAGTTGTCGTCGTACGGGACGAAGCTCGTACTTTGTTCCGAACATATACAGTGCCCAGTGCGTGGGACGGCCGCGCTCGATGTGTCGCAGGAGCCAGACGGGCTCTCCCTGGGGCGTGTCTTCTTGAGGACTATCGCAGCTCTCTTGGTCGAGGGACTGGGTGTTTTGCTCTTCTTCAGAACTATCAGAGCTCTCTTCATCGAAGGGCTGGGCGTTCTGTGCTTCTGACTTCTCCGGGATATGGAGCCAGACGCATGCCCCTGTGACACCCGCCACTAGTATGCAGACGAAAGTCTTGAGCTGTAGCATCGTGACTGATGATCTTTCTTGTGGGTCCGTGGAAGGTCACCGGCAAGTTGAGGCTGAGAGGGCTTGGATCGGTACGTGCTTGGAGAGAGGAACTGGTCGACAAAATGGGAACGATCTTGGATGGAAGATGGACCGGCGGGGAGGGTTTCCCCCTTGTTTTGGATTACTTCAGAGAGAATGATGGGGATAATTGAAGAATGTCATCAAACGCATATAATAGTGTTGGAAGGTCAAACTAAACCAAGTCCTTGAACGCAGGAGTGGCGCAAATTCGCAATCATGTCACGTTTACAGACGGCAGTATTCAATGGGAAGCTGCGTTGGCCAAACGGTGCGGGCGGGCTTGACAGGCTGGCTGAAAAGAATGTTGAGTAGTCATGAACAGGAGACATGAACGGGAGACCAACAAAATGAAAGGAGCATTGGGCTTGTCGTAATAACACGTTGAAGCTGCCTCTTTTTAGGGAATGACCACCCGCTGTGCGGGGTCTGGTCTTTGTCATGAGGTCGGTGGTGATGTGGACATGGCTGGTGCAGACACACACACAGCTATGGCGTTCTCAACTGCCGTCATCGTCGAGATGGCAATGAGTGAACAACTGAGCCAAAAACAACCGGGGAGATTGACCGTAAGAGCGGCCGGTGTTGGGCTTTGCAGCTGCGGGTTTCGACAGATGGAAGCATCACGGAAAGGCTACAAGATGAAAGAAGGAAACCTGCCGACACACATAAGAGCCATTGGGATGTAGATGTGGACGGCCCACGATCCACCTTTGAAGGAAGGCCATGCAGAAATGAGGCTGAACGGAGCACTCAGCAGCAAAAGGCAAAAAGAAAAAGTGACGTGACAGGCGAAGCTGGCAAAAAACATACAACAGCGGGGATTCGCTGGTCGTCACCGACCCAACTACTAATCCGCCCCTCACCGGCTTATCTATGGGAGAGCGGACGGGATCCCGAGTTCTCCGATGGGTATGGTCGTATGTACTAGGAAAGCTTTGAACATGAATTATAACCACTCGAGCCAAAGCCTGAAGCCACGGCTTCTCTGCTTTGTCAGCGGCTTCGTCCGCATCAGTCCGTCCTCGTTTCAGCGCCCCAAGTTACGCCCACATCCCGATCAATGAAACGTCGGCTTCCAGGGGACATGACACAGAAGAACAGTGCTCAAATTGCATCAGAAGCGAATCTCAACTGCCTTCCAGCTGCTCTTTTAGTCAATGTCACCATCTATGTCCAATCATGGGCGAGGGACGACTGGAGCAAGTCCTCTCGGCACACCTGCAACAACGTTTGAGACGAACCCTTCAGACGGCTTGGCTGCGCTCTGGGGCATGGATGCGACAAGAGTTCGTCATCAAAGGAGGCAGATTTCGGAAATTTTAGTGACAAACGCTGAGGGCTAGTTGTCTCATCTACCACTTGATGGTTTCGAGTGTCGCAAACAGGACACGAGAGTGGATGTTTCTAGTCTTGGTAATGATTTCTAACCCTCAAGATTTCTCTATAAAGAACATGGTGTGACCAAAGACTTGAGAAATCTCTGTTGTATCCATCCCACAGCGCCCTCTCTCTGCTTTTCCCTCTTTTACTTCTAGCTCATACCGATAAACTCTCAGTTGACACAAGGCTTCAAAATAGTACCAAACAGAACAACATTCGCAACCTCAGCTTTGTTACATAAATCCCTGGAGGATAGCCCAAAATGTTAATGCTGGTATCTGGACTGTTAGTGGCAGTCGCTGTCGCTATGCCGCTTATCGAGGTTTCCCCATCAGAGCTAGACCTGTTACCCAGGCTGGAAACAAAGAGACTGCTTACAGGTTAGTACTCAAATCCATGTTTGAAGGTTCCCGCAGCTAAGCCGTGGCAGTCAAAACAAATCCTTCCCTCGAGCGACGTGCCAATAGGCTTATACCTGTGGTGGTTGGTGGTCCCCAGGACACATTTGTTCCCAATTTGATCAGGGCCGCGGCTGGCGATGTGATACAATTCCAGTTCAGCTCAGGAAATCACACAGTCACGCAAAGTGCCGAGAACGCCCCATGTCAACCGTTGCAGGCGACGGTGGCCGGGGCCATCCACAGCGGGCACATCCCGTTTGAGGCTGGGCAGACCACGGTTGGGACTTTTAATGTGCCTTTGACCAACACGGAGCCTATGTATCTCTACTGCGCGACCGGCCCTCATTGCCAAACAGGCCAAGTCATGGCGATCAACCCGTAAGGTATAGCCCCAGTCGGGATCTGAAGAATGCTAACCAGAGCACACATAGGCCAAACGAGGACGCGTTGGTAAACTACTCAAAGCTGTCAGCGGCAGCATTAGCCAACGTTGATGGGAACGAAGTATCTGGAGGGACTGTTGGGGAGATTCCATTAGAAGGAGCAGCCTTTGTCCCCGCGAAGGAGGAAGCAGCGCCGCCGCCGCCGCCTGTTGAGGTCCCAGCCGAGGTTACACCATCGGCCACCCCCATCTAATAGAATAGCTGTATTTCTGCTATAGTAGAACATAGTAAGGTACTAGTGCCTCATTCAATTCTCGCTCGACATAATCTCCTAGCCTATATATGGACATTGCATCTATAGTCGATGCATCACTTTATAAGCTTACTTAACTAACAGCTGCATACACGCTAGATCTTTTATGGGTTCTACAAAAAAGATGCCAGATATAAGTACGCTCTTACTAACTAATTGCCAGACTTAAATTTCCAGGCTAACCCATTGCCTAGCAGGCTAGTAGCTACACGTCTATGCGGTGAGAGCTGATAAGTTATGAGAAGTTAAGGAAACTATTATTAGTTCTTACGAATAAGACACAGGCAATACGGGACATCTCGGCGGCAGATAAGAGGGCGCCTGTGGAGGTGGTTAGGGAATATTAATAAGGGAAGGCCTCAAGTACACTTTTGCCAGCGTCACAAGCTAGTATAGATATAATTAGTAAACTCAGGGTTACTTAACGTAATATATAATTAAAGAGATATATTTCTATCTCTACTTAATTTAGATATACTAATATAAGCTATAAAGTATAAGTTTTACCCCTGCTTATAAGGTAAATTATTACTTAATAAGCTATAGTATTTTTATAAAGCTATAAGGGTTTATACTAACTAAGGCTCTATAGCTAAGTAGATATAAGGGGAAGAAATTAAGGACTATTTATTAGTATAGTTATCTTATTAAAGGCCAGGCTTTAATTATATTAAAAAATATAATATCTATATATTATAATATTATATCTTAAT
>JABFEX010000687.1:0-32669 GCA_013623515.1 Fusarium illudens | reverse complement strand
GGCTGGAGTTGGGGGGGAGGGGGGATCGCCACCGATGACATTGGCTTTCTGGAGATGGCCTGACAGAAGGAGGGATGGCTACGGGGAAGGCGTTTGTGGAGAATATGAGGGTTTAGTTGCAAGGCATCGGCATCGTCGTCACTTGGGGAGGTCCCGCACGGTCTTTCCTTTGACGCCTTCGCCGTGATGTTACTCGGTGGTGGTGGACTAGGGATATGAGCTTGAATGTTTTAGTATTGAGAATTGAGTTGAAATCTCGGTGCTTTCTGGGAAAGAAGGTGTTGTACTATAATACTATACATTCCAATATGGGAGATGGACGATCGAATACAGTCTCAATGATGGGATTGCTTCATCCCTGACCTCAACTCCCAGCATGATGACCCTGGACGGATAACTCGGCTGAACAAGACTCGGCAGATGAAACAAAACAGATGCTCCTGGCCACGAGGCCAAGCATGATCTCCATCTTGGATACCCATGACCTTGTACATATGAGGATCCCCACAGCATGGTACAAAGACGAGATGCCGGGGCAGAGCGGGTCTCCCGAGATCCCCTCCTCCCCCCCCGGGCCAGGCCGGCTGGGCAAGCCTAGCGAGACGCCTGGTTGTTAGAGTGTGGACAGGTCTGCTTTTTTGGCGTTGACTACGAGATATTCGGTTTGCCACGGACTGAGCACATTGTTCAGTCCTGAGTGAATGAATGAATGAAGGATCAGTTGCTGCCCTCTCAAACTACAGTATCCATGTCACTTTAGGCCAAAACCCTCCGGCCTTTGTAGATATAGCGCGTGCGCGAGGAGCACGACCGTTTTCGGCCCTTTTACAGCACGTCCACTAACTTAGCTTGGGTTGTAGATTTAACTTTTTGCTGGTGTGTACTGTACAGTAGCCGGAGCCCTGTCGAGCGCTTTTACTGCCGAGTCAGTGAAAGCTCATCTACACCATCAGAGCAATAGAAAGCAGAGACTGTCTCGAGGCGGCATTTGATTTGGAGAGTGGGAGAAACCCTTATCCATGGAGGCGGCGATGAATTTTGGTGCCAACTTTAATCTTGAGATGCGAATATCTCTTTCTCAGTGAAAGAAAAGCCTCTTGCTATTGTTCAGACAAGAGATCGACGGTAGACGTTTGATCTGCATCAACCTGTCAGACATGGAAGCACTCTAGAAAGCCCATATTCAGACTTTTCGATGCTCAAAGCACGGCTGAAGCGCCCTCTTGTCGCCATGGCCGTTGACAGCCTCGCGTCAAGCAAAAGTGTTGGCGTAAGTGGCGAGATGGTAGTCTATCCGACCAGGCCATCCCGAGTATGGGACATGTTTACTTGCAGTGACTGACTGACCCTTCACTCAATTCATCCCCAGAACTTGATTTCCCCATGGGCTGTCTATCTATCCCCCGCAGCTTGGATAGAGGGAAACGAGGGGAAGGCAAGGGGGCCATCTCCAAGTTCGAGCTCGTTGGGTTACATCCTCTCCAAAATCGACCCTCCATTTCTCTCTCGATCATCTCAAACTCAAAATCACACCCTCCCTTTCCAATCACATGTCGGGCCGACAGTACGTCAAAGACCAATGACGGCTCTCCTGTTCCTCTCGAGTGGTGGACGGAGGCTCCGAGGGGCGTATGTACCGTTTAGACGGGCGCAAGAGGTCTTTGCAACCCATGGTTATTGTCGGTCCCGAGATTTCACAGGTCAACCCAACATCTTTGACAAACATCTGATACTCAAGACCTCCATGTCCTTGAGGCTCGGCCGCATTGTGGGGTTGGACTCATCCAGACCGGCACTCGAAACTGAGGAGGGTATGCCCACTAGAGTGATTGTTGGTCGAGGAGAATATATCGCATGTTTTGCTGAGAGCTGAACAATGAATGGTGTTGTTGAGCTGCTTTCCAACCCTCCTTTTCTCGAGGTCGGGCCGTTGACCACAACCACGAACAGTTAAAACACTAGGCTGATGCCCCAACATTCGTTCTCAGGACATCTCGTCATGCTTGCTCGACATGATCATAGCTCTGTTAGCTTGCGGAGCCGCGCATGAGAATGGAACGACAACTTCGGTGCTGCCTCGGACGCTATCCCCCAACGCCTCCCACACTCCGCAGTCTGGACTACGGAGATATCATACCCCTGTGACCAAGCTGGAGTGCAGCTGGGGCTGATATTCAGGTCGACATGACGAAGGTCCCGAATGAGTGTTTGGCATCGTGGTCTAGTCATCTTCCTCTCATCGCATCTTTTCAACGAGTACCATCTCTAAAGCCATCGGGACAGTCTCATGTTGCGTCCTGTCTGTGGTATGTTGATTGCGACAAGTACTTTGCAGACAATTTACTCTTCAATCCAATGGCCGGCAAGATAATCATCGCTGAGTTACAGTTGCGTGCGAGCTAAACGATGATAACTTGCTTGACAATACATTCTCCCCAGCCCCTGGTTTACCTCCATTACACTACAAGTCTCTTTGGATTCCTGCCTGATGCACATCTTGCCAAGTTTATGTCAGGCAAAAAAGAAGAAGCCAACAACCGAAGCCGTGCCGCTCCTTTGTGTTTTGGAATTGATGCCCAGTCAGTGGCAAACAAGGCATCCCACTCGCCAAACTCTCCATCAGCTGCTTGAGATCAAAGATGTTCACCCTTTCTCCTTCCAAGATCTTAGCGACTTGGCCTCCAAATATTTCGCACTCACCACGCTTGGAGCCTTGATCATTCCGAACAAACCGGATGTCAACAAAATGTCAAGGGGCGGCGTTTGCGCTGTTTTGGTCTGGCCTGGAGCTTGGAAAAGTTGGTATGACTTTGAACGACGCTTATCTTGGCATTATTTGATGAGCCACTCGGGACTAAATGCTTGCGTATAAGCCCGTTTATGACCTCCTAGGTGTAGATCTGCTCTGCACAGTGTCGTGTCGTATTCTATCCTTCAACTACGCTATAGAGAAGCTTTACTAACGTTTTTCAGGGCCTAAGCGGCCTGGACGCGTTTGTACACTCATAAAACATGCCCTTCGCTTGATTTCCCACCCTAGAATACTCAGAGGTTGTTAATTCAACCTTCTGATACACATGATTCGCTTGGTTATAGGGTGGTGATCGCCCTGCCAAGTGCTTGGCACCCAAGTTTAAATACCCTCGGGTCTTAAGTGTGAGCAAGGGTTATGCAAGAGTTCTCGAGGACAATGGTTGAGCAGGTAGTTTCACTTTCCATTGAGATTCCCGTCTGAAGGTTGCAATCACAAGCAATCTAACACTACGAATACCGCAAGCCTCGGGGTTGACTTGTCATGGCTCCAAAGGTGAGTTGCTATTATCTGGGTCAATATCAAGGACAGGAACTGGGATTTTACGCATCAAACCGAACACCTGGGGGCAATCCTAACGCCCAGGCTCGCTCCAATATCTCTGCAGCTTCTCTTACATGACTATAAGCTTCAGTGACAGTGATTAAGAGACCCCGTTTAACACTCACCCTCGCAGGCCCCTTTTCCGTCTCCTCTCCTCTCAACTCATTTCATCTAATCGCACCCTCCATCGAGCACAGCTTTCATCTCCTTCAGCCTCCTGTAACATCACGCAAGCTCAAAGCCAACCACCACCCACGATGGCCCAAAACACCACCCCAACCGACGAAGAACCCCTCACAGCCACCCTCTTCCAGCACAAGATCACCTGGGGCGGAGTCAGACCCAGCGCCCAGCAGTGGCGTCTCGAGTGCGTCACCAAAGTCCTCGCCGCCTACGACTCCATCAAGTCCTCCATGTCCCCCTCTACCCGCAAGGAGCTCTACACCTACCTCCGCGCCGGCGACTGGATCAGGAGCGCCCGCACCCCTTCGACCCACGCCGTCCTCCGCAGCCTCAGGGGAAAGACGCCCCTTCGCAACAGGCACGTAGGCAGGCTGTACTACCCGCACCTGTTCGTCGCCCACGCCATCTGGGGGCCCAGCGACTGGGTTGTTAGGCTGCTGTACGAGTTCTCGGCGCACTGGGGTGTACTCTTCAGCATGGACAAGCTCACGTACCCCAAGATGGACGACCCCAATCGGGAGTTCCTCTTGTTCTTGGGCAAGACACCCGTCCAGACTGGCGGCCACACGGCGACATCTCGCAGCCATCGTGTCACGGCCGAGGCTCCGCGACGCGAACGAGCTCCCCTTCCGCCGAGACAATCAGGCGGTCCATGTGCTCCCGTCGGCAGACAACACTCGAAGCCAGTCCAGAACCCAACAGGCCAAGCCAACCAACCACCTCCTCAACAGGAGAACCAGACCGGCATCAAACAAGAGCTCCGCCGCAACGGCAGCATGGATCCCGGCCGTGTCATCCAAGGAGCAGCCAAGCCCGGACATGTCAGCACAAAGCAGGTACACGCTGAACCTTGCCAAGCAACAAAGGAGGCGACTTGAAGGAGACCACCCAGACAGCTTCCAGTCAGGTTTGACACGAGCCGGCGCTACTAGGCGCCAAGTCGACGTGTCTTGCACACCATCCGGCATTTCATGACATGAAATAAACGGCAGTGGTCCAAAGGGAAAGGGGCCATGGAGACTGGCGGCTGAAAATTCACAGAGGGGCAAAGGCCAAGGTTGAATCAATGGAATAGGCGCTGGCCAGGACATTGTTGCTGCCTCAGTACCTAATCTAACTAGTGAGCCAAGGTCGCTAGAAATCGAATCGAATCGAATCGTTGGAGGACAATCAAGAGGCGCTTTGCAAAGACTTGCTTCCACCCCAAAGTTACCCAAACCTCGTTCACTGAGTGACTCCAGACCGGGCTTCCACGCTTTCCCATGGCCGATTGCCCAAGTCTCCGACGCCAAGGCCTTGCAGCAGCCTCTCGGTAGCCGTCAGAGCCTGCTTTGCGCTGTTCCAGGCTGCCTTGATGTGCCTCTTTGATGCGTGAGTATTTTCTTGTATCATCTCGGCATAGGCAGTTGACGCTTCGCCATAGTCTTTTGCCAGTTTGGCATGGTGTATTGCGTGTTGGGAATAGCTCAACAAGTTTGCCTCAAGGTTATCCGCCCTGCTCATCCGATCCAGTGACGTGTTGGCAAGTTCCATTGCCTCATGTGAAAATTGCGTCACCTGGAGGGCGCAGCGCTGCATCTCCGCAAGCGGAAAGGTAGGCTCAGGATCGGGAGGCCGATTACCGAGGCGGAAACGAAGCATGTTGTGGCATGCATATAGGGTCTTGAGGCTAGCATTTATGTTGTCGAGGCCAGTATTAACCATAGGCTGATTTGCATGCTGGTTGTCGAACTGAGTATCAACCATGGGCTGGTCGATAGGGCGACGAGGACCTTCCCCTTGGTCGCCGAGGCGAGGAGGATGTGTAGTATGGTACAAAGAGTCACTCGGACTGAAAGGCAAGCTAAAAGTCTGGCGAGGTGCTCCGGGCGGCCATGTGGTGCGAGCAGGAGGCCTAGGCTGGAGAGGGGCCATGGCCTCGCCGCCTGGGTTAGCAGGAGGGAGAGACGGGCCGATGGGGTCGGGAGGATCTCTGGACTGCTCTCTTCTGCTTCTGCTGGGAGACTCCGAATCGTTGTCGTTGTCGACAGATGAGTCGTTGGTGTCCGTGGACTTGGCGACGGAGCTCTGGGGAGAACTGGGTGCGCCGTTCCTTCTCCCAATGTCGGGGTAGAAAGGCCTGTTCTCATGGTACTCGCAGCCCCATCTGCTTGCGAGTTCTCTGTGAATCCTCTGGAGGTCTTCCGACTTGTGACAGGTCGCTTGGACGACAAAGAGTTGACCGTACCAGTCCATCTGCCACCTGGGTTCTGATTCCTGTCGGAGCAAGAACCTCGCTGCTGGATTTCTCTCGACCCTCCTCTCTCCGCGGACCCAGTCCGTATCTCTGAGGTAGTTGTACAGCATTGAAACGTTGTAGTGTGGCATGGTGCGCTTGACCTTGTCGAAGGCGGCGATGACTTTTCGCACCGCCCTTTGACGCCTGGTGCGGTCTTTCGTGGTGCTTCCCTTTGCGATATCATGGGCAAACATGTCTTCGGTCAGAACGTAGTCGATCGCGGATGGGGGGAAACCGTCGACGTTCCCTGTGTTGTTGGTCATGTTGTGTGACGATGTTGTAGTTCTGCTGATGGTTGATGTTGAGTTTGGGAGATGCAGAGTTAGTGGGAGATGTTGAGTTGATGGAAGAATCAAGTTCAAGAGATGAAAGAGGATAAAAGGTTAGCAATATAAGGACAACAAAAGTTGATCCCTTGAGGAAGTGGCTATCGTTCATGTCCAGGTGCGCACCTTCCCCGTGAGGAGAGCTACCTCCAGACAGCGACTACCTTGCATGTATATCAACACCACGTCCATACGCCCAAACTCCCAAGCGATGCCTTCCCAAATAAACTCCTATAGCCATCCTTTGCTCGAACTCAGTCTCTTGTAGCTGCTCGCCCTCGCCTCCCCATACTCCCTCGCCGTGCTCAGCCCCTGCGAAGGCTCCTTACCACCCGCCGTGTCCTGGAAGAAGTAGTGGTTCGCGCTGGGAGCGTACGCCACCTTCCACGGCACCACGAGATGCCTCTTCTCTGGTCCCCCGCCGCAGCTGCCGTTGAGCGCGTAGCTAGGCGGGCTGTTGACGGCCAGCGAGAACATGTTCTGCGGCTCGGTAAAGTCGGTCACCAGGCCGGACCGCATGATGAAGTAGAAGAGGCAGAACAGGTTGATGGCGAAGACGAGCACGAGGACCACGTAAAAGATGTTTTGCCAGTCGTTTGTGTGGCCCGACGTGTACTCTTGCGTGATGAGGGACGCATTGAACGGCTGCAGGAAACCGGGCCCGTTCTCTACCCAGTTGTCGGGCGCTTTAAAGTCCCAGTAGTGCCGGAAGGGCGTGTCTATGGCGCCGATCATGATGAGTGCGCTCGAGTAGACGGCTATAGCTTCGGCCATTGAGGGTAGAGTCGATGGGAGCTTGGGCTCGTGGAGGGCGAGCTGGGTTAAGATGCGGGCGTTGGAGGCGTTATTGTTAACAGCACCGCCGTTGAGGTCCATGGATAGTCGCCATTGATCGGCAAGCCACTGTGACTGTTAGCATCTAGATGCATATCTCGTGTCGAGTGCAGACTTACCTTCCAGTCTAGAGAAGGCGGAGACCAGCTCTGGTCAGGTGGAAACGATCGACGATAGGCATTTTCATCTTCGTCGTCCTCGCAGTGCGCCTTCATGTTGGCTCCCGCTGTGCCAGAGATGTTGAACTGCGTGGAGCAGTTGGGAGAGACCCAGGAGCGCAGCTGACAGATTGTATAGTTCTTGTTCTCAGCCGACTTCCCCAGTATGTAGATGGCGTCAGATTCAGTAACGGTTGCGTTGCTGAGAAGGTTAAAGTCGTAGGGGTACTGCAGCTGTTAGCCAAGTGATACCTTGCAGAGCTGCACGCCAACTTACGAGCTGGAACACCGGGGGCCTTCGCTCATACTTTGGCCCCCATTTGAAGATGTCGTCAAGGACCGTCCGGTTGAGATATTCTGGCTTTCCTCCCTTCTTGATCGGCTGAGGGACCTCGCCGGTCCAGCCATCCCACCCCCTGACTTGATCGCCCACATCCGTCTCGTTGACCAGTGCGTGAGGCCATTCCGTATAGACGAGCGGCGCAAGGTCCTTCTTGTTCGCGTCGACACATAGCACGTTGACAGACGGCGAGACGACTCCGGCTCGGACTGCATACTCTCCCACCCCAGCGAGATCATCCGGCTGGAGAATACCATTCTTCTGCAGGGTCGCAGCGCCGTAGACGCCAGGATGCGGCAGGGCCAGAGTGACATTATTAATGATGCGCCCTGTTTCTTCATACTGTGCCGTTACGTTTCCGTACACCGTCTCGATCCAAGTCGACGTCATGGTCGTGTTGTCAAAGAGCAGCGTCGTCCCCGTCGGCCGCTTTGTCAGGTCATCGCCAATGTTAGTGCCGTTCTGGTTAATGTTTGTCCACATGCCCATAAAGTTCAAGAGGTTGCGGTACGACTGGCCCGAGAACTGGACATTCATGCACGACTCGGCCGCGTGGATGTCGTCCTTTTCAATGTCGAAGAGGTAGGGGCAGTCGTGAGAGACGTACTGCGCGTTGGCGTACGACGCGCGAACGTAGCCCGAGAGCTCCTTGCTCTCCCAGCCCCCGGACTTGAGCTTGGGGGAGACCATGGCGTCAGAGGCCGTGGTGTAAAAGGCGGCCGCAAACGTGGCCGTCAGGGACAGCATGCCGAGGATGGTCATGGACGACGACGGGAGGGTTTCAAAGTGAGTGATGAGAGAGCCTGGCTGAATGACCCAGTTCCGCATCGTCATCTCGGCAAGTGTCATTCCTTGGGCCTTGCGGATAAACGCCCTTCTCGTGAGGACTTGGCCGAGGCATGAGACAAAGACGGTTACAAACGACATTTCGATCGTCTTTGCCAGAAGAGCGGCAACTGTTGTCGCCGTCGAGGGCACAAGGCCGTGTTTCGATGAGATGCCGTGACCCCATCGGGGCTGTACAATAGCTGTCACAAGCCAGATACCGCTCATGACGGTAGAGTAAAAAGAAAGGACATAGATGGTTATCGAGAGCCATCTTCTCCTGCTCTGGTGGATGTCCTGGTTGGATGAGCAGTGACTCGGAGGTGAGCCTGTCGAGGTGAGCTTTGTGTGAGCCAAGCAAAACGGGACTTGAACATTGCTTACCGAATTTCTTATAAAACATATCGTCGTCAAAGTCGTCATCCACCACCTCTCCCCTGGGCCCTACAATAGTCGGCGTGCTTTGCCCATCCAGGTTTGAGGACGGTGAGCCAAAACCGCGAGCCTGCGTCTGGGGTGAATCCCTGAGATTCTGAGATTCCTCCCTCTCATTTCCGCTAGGAGATGAAGCTGGGTGAGGCACAGCCGGAGTCCAAATCTCTGAAAAGGGCTCCGGCGTTCCGTTCTGATCGTTCATCCTTGCCATGTCGGGGCTGAGATAAGTATCTGGAGGATAATTTGGTGGAGCGGTAGTTGAAGAAGTTGAACCAAGAAGACCGTGAAAGGAGCGAGGTGTCTCTGGAGGACTCCCTCTTGAACCCACCATCAGACCCGGAGGCGGAACACCGGGGCCCGGCCTCATGGAGATGCCGAGTCCGGATGCGTAAGACGAGGGGCCGGAATCGTCGAGATCGACCATCTCGTGGTCTCCGCCAGAAGGCATGCGCTGATAGCCACTATTGCTACCGCGAAACAGATTCAGAGCTGCCTGTCTCGGGGACGCCACCCTCCTCGAAGCTGACGCGTCCTGGTTGTCGTCGGGGAAGGTGAGAGGCCTTGAGGGATCGGCCATTTTGAAAGAGAGTACCTAGTCCTCTTTTTGTTACAGCACATCAAGTTTCGCCAGAGGAGTCGAGTCGAAGCTGAGGCGTCGGCCCCATGTCAGTCAAACTCTGTGCGAGTATGGGAACGGGCAGGGGTCGGGAATGGCGTTTCTCAATTCAATTTGCAGAGTGTGGCGCAAGCAGGGGCACGCGCAATTCAATGGAATCAAGTGAGATGGAGGGAAGAAAGAGACGGATGAGGCAACAAGTTTCCAAGGGAACCCGACTTCTTAGATGTTTGCGGTGCCCCAAGCTCGAGGTCCACTGCAAGGGGAACAAGTTGACAACCCCCCCGTACCAATCGACGAATCAAGTTCTTGGGTCTAGGGAAGGAATTGCTGAGTAAAGAAGGGCAGGATTGGAAATGACAGGGACCGTGAATCAGGGAACAGGGGTTTGAGACCATGGAGGGACATGTAAGGCTGAGTTTTTGATGATCGAACAAAGAAAGAGGCTGAGAGGTCCGTGAAGAGGCGAACGGGAAATACAAAAATAGACGTCTTGTCTGTCTGTTTGCCTCTAGACTGGGCCTAAAACCGTCGCCAATAGACGCGGCGAGTGGACACGGCTGAGCAAGAGAAAAGAAGTTGTCAAGGTCAAGTCAACACTTGATGCCGATCTCAATCATGGCTCATGACAACGAGTTTCAGCCCGTGTTACATTATCCGTACACACAAACAAACTTTACCCGATATACTACTCAAAACAATAAGAGACCATCTGCCTCATCCTCGCTGACCATTTCTTTTCATTTTGGGTCCCGAGAGGGTGGATCGCTGCTGACCTCCTCCACCGACGATCCATGTTCATCTCGTCAGCTTCGAGTTTGAGCACAACCCGACACTTGGATGGATCCTTTACATTTCACGATTAGTAGTACGTCATGAGGGCGACGACACTTGATAAAGTACTAATCCCCCCATTCAGAAAGCAGCAATTCAATAGCTTTGGGGCGTTGTTAGTTGCTAGTAGGGCTATTTATGGAATCTCGGCCCCCAAGAACATCAACCATTCCATGGCTTAGACCGCCGATCCTTCAGAATCTGACGTCCCCCAACAGCAAACACGCTTGACTAGAAGCGAGAGAGGCTTTGAGAGGCTGTTGCCTGTCTGCTGTTCATCGAGTATTGGTATTCTGAATGAGCTTCGTCAGGCGATATGGGGACCTGGGCTTCTCAGCCAGATGCAGTATCCTGTACGAGACGTCTTTCCTTTGGAAAACTTGGGGAAAAGACCATTTCTCGACCATGCAAATACAGGCATCCCTGTACCGTCCACGTCTAGAAATGGGCCATCTACCCCGGGTGAGCGTTGAGCCTCAATGCATGGCTTACGCCACGCGGCCACACGCGATAGCCTACTGACGACGATGAACCTCTCTCCCCAGTGATGATTGGAACATTACCTGCCTGGGGAGAATCCATGCAACAGCAAGTCCCAGGCAGAAAGTCCAAGACACCATTTGCGCGGGCGATGGGCGACCTGATGAAAGCACAAAGGCATCATGTTCCCCAACAGTAGGTTGTTTGATCGCGCTACAACAGACTCATGCTTCATGTCGCCTTGAGGCTCAGCTCATCAAGTTACTCTATTCGTTTTGATACACATACTTATCTTTTCATCTTGGTAGATCGGGAGGCGAGCAAGAGAACATCCATGAATCTCTTTCCAGCATGGGCACGACGGGCAGGCTTCATTAACAGCCCGCCCGCTAAAATACAGTGAACAGCGCTGTAAAATAGCGCTTACCCACTGAAACCCCCCAAAACACCACGGATCCATCGCCACCTACAGGCATCGCGCCTCCACGTGTTCAAGACGACCTACCGACAACCTGAGCGTATCAAGCCTCAGCTCCTGCCATCACCTCTCAACCCCCAGGTTCCAAGATGTCGCCATCTCCAAAACCCCAAGACCCAGCGGGCTCCTCCATGCTCAAGGGCGCATCCCTCCTCATCATCCTCCAGCTCGCATCCCGCCTCGTCACCTTCGTCGCCAACCAGCTCCTCCTGCGCTACCTCACCGCGCCGCTGCTCGGCCTGTCCACGCAGCTTGAGGTCTACTACCTCTCTGTTCTCTTCTTCGCCCGCGAGAGTCTCCGCGTGGCCATCCAGCGGCAGGGTACTGTTGGCAGCACCACCAAGGGCAGCGATGTCGCAAGGGTAGAGAGCCAGGCTGTCGTGAACCTCGGGTATCTCGCCATTGGCCTGGGGAGCGTCGTCAGTCTGGTCCTGGGATGGATGTACCTCGCCTTTCCTACCGGTGCGGCCGTCTCGACGCCGTATCTCGTCGAGTCGCTGTATCTCTACGGTCTGGCGGCGATGGTTGAGCTGCTCTCTGAGCCATGTTTTGTCCTCATGCAGATGCGTCTCCAGTTTGGCACGCGAGCAGCCGCAGAGTCAATCGCTACGTTTCTACGGTGCATTGTCGTTTTCGGGTCTGCAGTCTGGGCATCGAAGCACCAGAGAGATATAGGAGTTCTACCTTTTGCCCTGGGCCAGATGACATATGGCGCCTCTCTGCTCCTCGTCTACCTCATCTCTGGATATCGACTCTCCTCTTCCATTGGCTTCTCTATTCTCCCAAAGGCTGTTTCCACCAAGGACGGCCGGTTCTGGGGATCCTACTTTGACCGGAAAACCATGAGTCTTGCTGGGAGCATGATGGCCCAGAGTGTGGTGAAGCACCTCCTAACCCAAGGCGACACATTCCTCGTCTCCCTGCTGGCCACGGCCGAGGTCCAAGGCGCATATGCCCTCGCCAACAACTACGGTGGTCTTCTAGCACGCCTACTCTTCCAGCCAGTAGAGGAGAGCAGCCGCAGCTATTTTTCCCGTCTCCTATCAGCTCCTACGGGAAGCATCCCCGCTGAAGACGGCGACAAACCATCCGCAAAGCCATCACCTGCTGTGAATGAAGCAAAGCAAAACCTCCGGACCCTTCTCCGCCTCTACATCCTTCTCTCATCCATAATCATCAACATAGGACCCTTTGCCGCCCCGCCCCTCCTCGCCATCGTGGCCGGCAAGCGATGGATCGGCTCAGGGGCTGGTGACGTGCTCGCGGCGTATTGCTTCTACATCCCCTTCCTCGCCCTCAACGGCCTCACAGAGTCGTTTGTAGCATCCGTCGCCACAGAGGCAGAGGTTCATCAGCAGTCTGTCTGGATGGGCGCCTTCTCTGTCGCCTTTGCTGCCTCGGCGTTCCTCTTCATGTGGATCTTCCCTCTTGGCGCCATCGGCCTCGTGCTGGCCAACATCATCAACATGGCATGCCGCATCGTCTGGAGCGGCGCATTCATCAAGCGATTCTTCAAGAAACACGGGGTCGATTTCGAAATCAAAACATTGCTCCCAGAAGGTTCAGTGATCTTCTCCCTTGCTACAGCTATACTTCTCAAGCAACTCAAGGTTCTCGACGGCGCAGAGGATCAACCCGTCAAATCTCTCATCAAGATTGCCGCCTCGGCCATCCCATTATTGCTCCTCATGTATGTCTACAAATTCAGAACAAAAAACACTTTTGACACATCTAATCATCGCAGTTTGTTCTTTGAGCGCCGTTTTATCCTCGAGTGTTTGCACTCCATCCGCGGTCGCAAGGCCGCCAAACAATAGTGCTCCGTAAATAATACCTACTTAATCAAACGTGATCTTGGTGGCCTTTTGGTTCATGTCGACGTCCTTGAAGAAGGCGCCGTACATGTCGTGGGCCTTCTTCTTGACTGTGGTTCCGAACTTCAGCAGGTCCTCGGGCACAGGCTGGTTGGCACCTCGAAGGATGTTGACAAGGCTGTAAAGTGTTAGTCACTGATCGGCTTGCACGAGAGCACATGTACTTACGAGCCAGAGTGAGTCTTGTCCTCGACTGTGAAAAAGGTGTGGGCTAAGCCGGTCTTGCCAGCTCGGCCAGTTCGTCCAATACGGTGGACATAATCTTCGATAGTCAAGGGGAACTAGAAACTGTTAGAACTGCTGGCGGAGAAGTGAAAGAAGACATACTGTAACGTTGATAACCAGCTTCACCTCGGGGATATCCAGACCTCGGGCCGCAACATCGGTAGCAACGAGAACGGGGGTATTTCCCGACTTGAACGCCTCGAGACTTCTTGTCCGCTGCTCCTGTCGCAGGTCGCCGTGAATGCCGCAAACGCGAACTCCCTTGCGGCTTAAAAAGTTCTCAATGCGCGTGGCCTCCTTCTTGTACAGGCAGAACACCAGGATACGGTCGTCCTTCTTATTGCCATGCTGGTGCTCCTTGAGGAGCTGCAGCAGCCGGAACTCCTTCTCTCTTCCGTCGAGAACCTCGACGGTTTGTGAGATTCTTGCATTGGCCTGCAGCTCGACAGCTCCACCCGCCGTCTCCTTGCCGCCGGATCCAATGGCGATCTTGACGGGGCTGACCATGAAGGACGAGGCAAGGGACTGCACCGACTGGGGCCATGTCGCCGTAAACATGAGCGTCTGGCGCTGCTCGCGAGGGGGGCAGCTGCTCAGAATCTGCTTGATGTCCTCCTCGAAACCCTTGTCGAGCATGCGGTCGGCCTCGTCGAGAACGACAAAGGCCGATTGGCTGAGGTTCACGGTGTCGTCAGACATGAAGTCCTTGAGACGGCCGGGGGTGGCGACGATGATGTCGGCGCCACGGCGAAGCTGCGCACGCTGGTCATCCTTGGAAGCGCCTCCAAAAAGACACACGCACTTGAGCCCGTTGAGAGCAGCGACCTGGGCCATCTGGGCATGGGTCTGCATCGCAAGCTCTCGCGTGGGCGAGACGACAACCGCCTTGGTGCCCTTCTTTCCAATTCCTGAAACAGCCTCAACACAGGGCAGAGCAAAGGCCATCGTCTTGCCGGAACCCGTCTCGGCGACACCTATCACGTCACGGGCAGACAAGGTGAAGGGCCATGAGGCGGCCTGGATGGGCGTGGGGGTCTTGTAGTTGGCAAAGGGCGAAGGCTTCTTCTCGAGGAGATTCGTGGCGGGGAGGTGGTGGAACTCCATGATGGGACGGAGGGAGACGGTTTCGGTTTTGGGATCGGTGATGACGATCTCGTTGGTGGAGAGGAAGTTGTCGATGTCGGCTTGAGGGACGTTGGAGAGGCTGATGGTCTGAGAGTAGGCGCCCTTGGCGAGTGCGTCGCCGTTCGAGACAGAAGCAGAAGTAGATTTAGACTTCTTCTTGTCCTTCTTGGACTTCTTCTCCTTGGGCGCCTCCTCGGACACATCTCCATTCTGCTCGGCGGGCTCCTCAGCCTCAGCCTCAGCGGCCTTGAGCTTCTTTTCGTTCTTCTTCTTCTCCTTCTTGGCCTTCTTACGCTCCTTCTCAGCAGCGCGCTCGGCCTCGGAGTCGTCAGCCTTGTCAACAGTAGCCTCAGCAGCCTCCTCGGCCTTGCGCTTCTTCTCCTTCTTCTTCTCCTTGCGCTCCTTCTTCTCCTTCTTCAAGCGGGCCTTCTCGTCGACGTCGGCGATCTTGGTCTTCTTGGAGGGACGGTCGACACCGTTTTCCTCGCTCTCGGCGAGGAGATGCTTCGTGGCGGCCATTGTTGGAGAGAAATTCCTGGGTGGAGGAATCTATACAAAGGCGGTCGAGTTGTCGCAGAGAAGAATGCGCCGCGAAAAACTGAGTGGGATGGTTCTTGCAGCGGCAGAAAAAAGTTCCTTATCGATAAGCGAGTCGTTATCTGGGTTCCACTTTCCCGCCGCCCGTCGGAGTGGTACGTACCTCCGTGCTCAACTCCAATCCCTGACCAGAGTGCAGGCAGACCTGGATATTGACAAGAATACTAGCCAGATATCATTCACTTCAACTTGTCCAAGCAATGACCTTTGCATGTCCTCGCCAATGCTACCTTGGTCGCCTTGCTCTACGCTCACCGTACCTCATGGCGCGACCGGCCTGGGTTCACAGTTCACGCAGTCCGCGACACGTGTGCCCTGTTGTGCCTTGAGCCTAGGAACCTACAACTTCAACGGCGAAGAATCCGCAACTCTGGGGCTCTCAAGTGCGTAACAGTGTCCCCCGTCTCTGGCACCAGTCGGCACCCGAAAATGGCCTGGTGTCATACCTACGGAGCTGTCACAAGCCCTCTCCGTGAATGCATCTTGCCGTTGGTCCGTCAAGTCTGGGGACGGCAGACCTTCGCCCGTCTTGTTAAGGGGACCATCAGTATGAAGGGCCCGGAGATTCTGGGCCTTTATCCACCTCGACCAAGGAGCTCGGCTTTGGAGGATCCAGCCCCACCGAGGGGATGGCGCTGCAGTCGTTCATGTACGCTTCTCTCGCGAGCAAGTGCTCTATTGGCATTTGGCGTTGGACCGCCTCTGAATCGCATCGGCCCGGCAGTCGTGGAAGCTCCCATGCGCATGTCTATCTTGCTCTCTGCATAATAGCAACGCGTTTGGGGGCCTGCAATATGTCGCCAATGCGGAAGATGGCATACAAGTGTATACCAGACCGACCCCCCAGCCCATGCGGGAGATCTCCACCCTGGCTTGGGGATCTTTTGTTTCAAATTGATGCCGTTGCTCTTGATATCCCATGGATGAGAATAACTCAAATCTCTGCTCACTTCCAGGCCGGCCAGATCTATACGGCGTCGGCATCCGCACCGCCTTCTACATCCAATGGCTCGGCTCCCTCATCATCGAGTACATCTCGGAAGAGCACCTCACCGACATGCGCTTCGTCAGCATGTTCTCTTCTGCTTCAGCATTGACAGCGCTCATCATTGGCGCGGCGCAGGGAAAACTCCATCCTCTCGACGTCTACTTTTTGCTTCTCTTTGCCATGGGCTTCTTCCTGTTTCTCATACCGTTACGCATCTGGCAGTTGCTCACAAGGTGTCAGCCTCATCTAGACCCCTTCTATCTGTCAAATGAGGACCACGGGGTGTTTTACAATCTGATAACGTTGACTATCCTGGCGGGCAACACGGCCATGGGGACATGGTACTATACGACGTTTCTGCCGCGGCTGGACCGTGACTGTTGGGATGTTGTATTCGTGCTTGGAAAGGTGAACCTGGAGAATAGGGGGTATATAATTTCCAGTGCCATCTTCTATATTGGCATTCTTGCCATGCTTGCGGGATTCATCTTTCTGGGCTCATGCTGCGAGGCTCCGAGCCCGTCAACCACAGCTCACCGGAGGGTCAGGTGAGGACATTCATGCTTGAGAGCTCGTCCTGCTAACCTAACCGTCTTTAGAAAAAGACACATCCGGCGTCTTCGGTTCCTCCGCATATTATCGGGCCTCGGTGTCTTCACTCTTTTGGTCTTGGCCATCGAGCTGCCCATATACTGGAATCGCATCGACAATGTCAGCGAATTCGAGCCGCTGTCGCAATTGATCCCCTTCTTCCTTAGCATCGGGCTCTTCCTGAGGTCCTGGGCCCTGTGGATCATCCGTGACAGGAGTCAAGAACAGGGTTGGGATGAATCATGGTCGACTACTGTTGAGGAGAGCAATGATCCTGTGGATATAGGGCAGTACTATCAAGGATATGATTATGGTGGTGAATATGGCTATGGTTATGACAACTGGCCGCAGACACCTCAATGGCCCCCTAGTGTGTATTACTCAGCCAGATGACGGATTCCTGCTTTAATTATAATGGCTGAACCACAAATGTATCACTTTGCTTTCGTCACTCCCTCCCGTCTGCTTTCAACCTATCTAGGTACGTACCTACCGTTAGCTCAAGGTGAATCTCCTTCGGTGGCCTCGGTGAACCCCGCCGCACAGACCACCTGGTCCCTATTCCACCCCGCAACCGCAAGTAAACAAATGGAATCCATCCATCTCCAAACTCCATCCCGCTGCCGCCATCAACCAAAGAAAACCACCCAGCTTTGACGCCGTCGATAACCCCCCTCCCCCTCAATAACGCAGAAAATGTCGGCAAAGGAAGCGTCAAAGAGCAAAGACAAGGACAAGTCCAAGGTCCACAAGCTCTCCCTCAAGGGCAGCGCCCGCCTGGTTGCCGAATTCGTACGTCTTGCATTAAAGACACCCACCCTTCAGCAAATACGCATCACACTAACTTTAAGGCTTGGGCGACAGTTTCAATACTCAATTCATACCATCCTGTATGCGCATAGACTTCCAACGGTACCGGCTTTTATCTTGCTGACCAGCTTGCAGCTTCCAACGAGGTGTCTATCCAGCCGAGGACTTTACAGCGTACGCCCCTCCATCTGCCCCTTGATCTTTACACCAGACTGACTCTCCCCAGCGTCAAAAAGTATGGCCTCAACATGCTAGGTACGGCTTCCTCGATATCCTATCCGAAACGCTCCAACTGACCCCGAACAAGTCTCGGCCGACGACCAAGTAAAGGCCTACATCAAGAAGATCATGTCCCAGCTCGACAAGTGGATGGTCGGCGGCAAGATCTCCAAGCTCGTCATCGTCATCACAGACAAGGACACAGGCGAACACATCGAGCGCTGGCAGTTTGACGTACGACTCCCGTGACCCCTTATCCCCCGCCGCCGCATCTCACACAAAAACTCCCCAGGTCCAAATCTTCAAGCCGACAAAGTCCAAGTCCAAGTCCAAGTCCTCCTCCGCCGCCGCCGAGCAAGAAAACTCGGCCCCTGCCGGTGCGACGCCCCTCTCCGCCGAAAAGACCGAAGCCGAGATCCAGTCCGAGATCGCCGCCATCTTCCGCCAGATCACCGCTTCGGTCACCTTCCTCCCCCAGCTCAACGGCGACTGCACCTTCAACGTGCTCGTCTACGCCGACGCCGACAGCGAGGTGCCCGTCGAGTGGGGCGACTCGGACGCAAAGGAGATCGAGAACGGCGAGAAGGTGCAGCTGAGAGGATTCAGCACGGCCAACCATCGCGTCGATACCCTAGTGAGCTATCGTTTTATGGAATAGCCTAGGAGCGAGATACGATGTATCGAAGTAATGAGGAGGATGCTCCCAAATTAAGAGAGGGATAGTCTACTGTTGGCTCAAGGGATTTTGGTTTAATCCAGGGAATGGTCCTGGATGGCGTTACAAGGCGCAAGAGGAAGGCATCATGGCTCTCATGTACACACATTCAACGGCGGTGATAGATATGTACGATATCAGTAATATGGATGTGTTGCCGCCTGATTCACACGGCAAATCTCAACCTATCCTCGCGAATGGTCTTTCTTGCTTCTACAAGTCTGTCTAAATATGGTCATCTCAAGCCTTGATGCCATGAACCTCATCTTCTCTTTTCCCTTCATCGCCCACACGCCGTTCACCGTCTCCATGCAACCATCCAACTTATCAGCAAAACCGTCTACGCCTCGTCACAACCCTCATCCAGTTCTCGTAACCCTATTTCTCAACTAGATTCGCTTGAAAAAGTACACATAGGCAAACTTGCGCATCTCCTCAACATCATGCGCTTCAACCACCTTCTCGTCGTTGAACAATACCCAGGTCGAGGCATTGGCGTCGCCCATCGCCTTGCGGATAAAGGCAACATAGTGTCTAGATAATACAGTTAGCCAGCATTCCCCAGAGGTATGCAGAAGTCATCACTCACCCAGCGTGGATACTCGTGCCTTTGTGACACACAATCGACTGAAGCTGGAAAGTCGCTGGGAGTGCTGCACTTCCGGCAGACTCATTTGACGTTGAGGCAGCCCCTTCAGCAGGCACATCATCATCAAAGGTTCCCTGATCATCTGGGTGGCTGAAAAGCCATTCAACAGCTCGTTCGACGTCGCCGCCCGTCTCCTTCAGCGCCTTCTTGGCCTGGGGAGCGCCGAAGCCCATGGCCCCGAGCATCTCAATCTTTTCGGGGTCAGCTGTGTCGCCTCCAGCTGATTGTCCACCGAGATCGAGAGGGGCATCAATGTCAGGGTCCTCCATATGTCCAAAAAGCCACTCCATGGCGGCGTTGGCATCCGAGTTTCCAGTAGCATGCAGGGCGCGGTCGCATCGGTTACGGGGGAAGCCCATCGCCTCCAGCTGTGCCAGGGCTGTCGCATCGGGTTCAAAGGCCGGTGCTTTGGCCTCTGGCTCATCGGGAAGCTGCTCTTCTCCGGGCTGGAGTCCCTGTGATAGATAGCTATCCAAGGGGAAAGGCTCGTCAGGCACGATGACTGGCACATCCACCTTGATCGGGACCCAGTTGACCACCATCATCTTTCGAGCATTGACAACCAGGGTATCAGGGAAAGTCTTGAAAAGGGATCGCTTGACAAAGCCATCCTTGCTTCCGCAAGCAGAACAGGTGAGCTCAACCTTCTCAGCAGCAGTAAAGTTGTCCAAACACTCCTTCAGTGTCACGGGCTTGTAAGTATCCGGGCCATCTGAGCCCTCCGCGGCGGGGATCTTTTCCAGGGGAACATCAATAAAGATGTTGTCTTGTTCGGTGCTGCTATACCTAACCTTTTTGCAACCCAGACACTGGAGTCGCTGCTCAAGGGCAAAGCGGAATGGCTGCGTAGGATCCTTGAGGCCCTCTTGATGTTGAGATCGGGTAATGAGCTTGAAGAGATGCTGCAGCAACTCGAATGCGTCCTGCTGTCGCATAGTGGAGAATTCCTCGTGCCCTCGTCCGATGAGATGCTTGAGCATGGCTGGTGCCAGGCCCTTTTGATGGGTGATCCCGTCACCACCAACATCGGCATCAGGCTTGGAGTATCTGCCAGACAAGAGTCCTTCGGCTACCTTTCGTAGTTGAGTCTCCAGGTCATCTGCGGGATCCGGAACCATAGGAAGATCATCTCCGGGTCGGAAATATCTCTCCTGGAACGAAGGCATGTCAAATAGACACTGGGTAATACTGGCAAGATAACAGCTGTTACCCAGGTTCTTCAAACCAGTCAGGCCGGGGCCGAAAAGGGGGACGAGCTCCCTGCCATCCTCGGTCGTCATGCTAAAGTCCCACTTGAGATTCTGCTCGATTTGCATCTCTGTCAAACTCTTCTCAGTCTTTTGGCGCTCCGCCAGCACGATGCCCCAGTGGTTCAGATGCTCGCCCAGGTTGTCATCGACACGCTCGTCGTCGCACTTGTAGCAGTAGATGTCTGCAGTACCCTCCGGGGTGATGGAGCCGAGTTTGACGGCAACGCCGTGACCAGACTCGTCAGAGTGAGCCAGAGCATGCGAGTTTCCATCAACACCACCCATCTGTTTGCGACCACATCCAAGGTTGCCACACTCCAGGCACAGCCAAAGGTTCTCTGCCAAGTCGCACGCATAACAGTGGCCCAAGACGCCTTGCTCAATCTTTCTCGAAGGGTGCTGCTGGAGCATCAGGACGTGCTCACAGCTGGTCAGCTCCTGTTCCCAGGCCTTGACCTCCTCCTTTCGGGAAAAGGTGTTGGCCTTGAGAATGCTGTCAACCATGGGGGCGAGCTTCGGGCTTGTTCGGTCGAGCTCGGTATTGCATTCGAGACACTTGACGGACAAGGCAGTGTCGTATCGATCCTCCTCGGTCTCGGCAGCGATGGCCAGCTTGGACATTTTGGCAGGTGGTTCATCTCGGACGACGATTTTTCGAGTTCGGCGGATGTTGAGGGCGAGAGGGTGGCTTTTCAGGGCGGCGTGGAGCCTATTGTGCATGCGATCGCCAGCGCAGCCGCCGTTGAAGCACTGGAGGCAGACATCGAGGCCGGCGGGGTCATCCTATCCCGAATTCTGAGGTTAGCAAGGCCCGCACGAGATGGAAACTGAAGCAAAGGATCAGCTGGAAGCCGATAAGTGGAAGGTCTTACAATCGAGTCGAAACACTGAGTGCAGTCTTCACGATACACAGATTGAACAGGAGTAGGGGGCGTGAGCCCTATAACAGATGTTAGTCGCCTTTCTCCCGGGTCTATGGTGGCCGTGAAGCTCGTAAAGAGCTGCCTCGATCATCGGCAGATCAAAATGGCGGGGTCGTTTTCAAGAGCTCACGTACCGATCGACTCGAGGTGGGGGCAAGCCATGGTAGGCAGGCTTTCCGGGTTCTTCTCTCTACGGCTTGTGATGAAAGAGAGACAAGGTGGAAGAAGAAAAGGTTCAGATATGCTTTGTAAAGTGGGTGATGTTGAATAGAATCAATCCACAGCCACAAGGGAAGCTCAGTGATGGGCGGTAGCACACGTCACTAGAGCTCGGTTCCTGCCTGGGGAAGAGTGTTAGTAAAGGCGGGGCATTTCAGCCACGATAATGCATCAGCCTGTGGCGGGAGGATGTGGCGTATCAGATCTGTTCATGGCCTGCGGCAGGTACATGCAGCTGGAACATTCACTCTTGTCCTCTGGAAGGGTTACATTTTTGATGTCATGTAACACATTAACTGACAAGACTGAACCTAGAAGCACCTCATTTTCTTGCAGCTGTTGGTCGGCTTACATATTGCTGCAAGAGCTTGATCTTGACTGGTCTGGGGTAGCTTCCGCGCACTCCAGTGTGTCAAGCTTCAAACTGATTCCAAATGCCTGTTGAGGAGTCATAACATGTCCTTGGGCTTTTTGGTGCCAATTTCAAGTCCTGATCGTACGTAAATGAACGGTTGTTTTTATTTCAAGCAATAAAATGAGATGAAGGCTCGTGGTAGTCCTCCGCAAAGAATTGCCCCCAACAGGAGTACGGCAGAACGGGAGAGCAGCGCCGACCACGACAAAAAAAGAAAAAAAGATCATTATTGTTGTTACTTTCTAAACACCTCTGTCCTTGATTTCAAACCCGATCTTCTTTCTTTAGAGTTCGTCGATCGATATCAAGTGTTGACAAACAAGTTGAGAAAGCACCGGCAGTAGTGAGCAGTCCTCTGTTCACCCACCTGAATTGAGGCAGCTCAAAGAGTAATACCAATCGCTACGTATTAAACCAAGGCTCTGACATGAAAGACATGTAGTCGGAACCGTGAATCTAGCCCCCCTTTGAAAGTCGCAATCATGGTCATGAAGTCAAACAACCACCCACCACTCGATGACCCATCTTGCTTCGGATTGCAATCAAAGTGGAAATTCGAGAATATTCTAGATTGTGATACTAAAGTCTTGTTCTGGGAAAAATTAAAACCAGCGAGGGTCAACAAAGGCACCTGGGTCGAAACTTGTCGCCCTGGCATGAAAGTTCAAATCCCGTGTCTGCTGCGTTCCCCTGACTGCCGTACACTTGATAAAATGATAAACATGTAGCCCTCACTTAGTAGGTATGTCGAAATCACGTTCAATGAGAAACGCGACAGTTGTGGACAGGCTCATGGCGGTAACGTAGACAAAGGGGGGTGGCTTCGTATTGGCACGCCCATCGGCATGGTGATCAGCAACGAGGAGGATAAACAGGAGTACTGCGACTGAGATCTTGCAACTGAATTCTAGAGTTTGTGTGTTTTCTTTGAAACGAAGGACCCCTTGGTGAAGTTGGGTTGCCTCATCACAGCACTACCTAGGCTCTCAGCGCTTCTAGACTCCCTACGGTAAGGCTCCCGTACACGCTGGAAGACGGAATTGGCCCTTCCAAATCATTAAACGGATGTGTATTCGATGTTTCTTTCTCATTACAGAAAAGTCTGCGGTGGCATTGCAATTTCGGACTCGCCTGGTCAATTTGAGATTTGACGAGGGGAGGCTCAGGGAGAACTAGGCCTGACGAGGGTCCTTTCTTACATCTTAGTGAACTAAGGGCGAGATTCTCAAGAGGGAAAGAGAATTTGGTCATTCTAGTTGCAAGTTGATGAGATAACTGGGTTGTTTGCGTAAGAGAATGCCCAGGTAGTTGACCTCGACCGTAACCGTCGGGCGGAGAGTTTCATCCTGGCGTGAGGGCTGAGCAAGAAAGCGGGCGAGGAGGATCTCGATGAGCCTCAGAAACATGTATCAAGTCAAGGGCTTTAAGGGGATGATTAAAGAGAGGGATTCTATGAATGAGGCAACTCACATTGGAGAACCAAAGGTCTTGAGGCATCAACTAATTACCCCAGATACCCCGGATTCTCATGCACTCAATGAACAATCAACGCTACTTCTTTTGCGGGGTCAAGCAAGCATAGTGCATAAACCAAGTACGTTTAAGAACTGAGCAGTCTCTTTCCATTTCATATCATCTTGTTCCTGTTGGTCAGACATTGAGCAACACCCCGCGTCTTGCTGAAGTTGCAGTTCAACCCCGCAGGAACTCGAGGGAACAATACGCGGATCACCACCTCCAAAAGGTTCGGCAGAGGGACCCGGCAAGGCCGTGATTGGCACCTTGTACCGAATCATTTGATACAAGTTGTGAATGTCATCGTATCCTTGATAACGAGCAAACGAACCGCATACTCTCCAGAGTTGGCTTATCCCACAAGAGCGCCACCATGGAGTCGTCCATCTCGATATATGTCCTTTCCATCATTTCCCTCGTCTTCCTTGTCCGCTTCCTCGTTCAATCTTTTAGATCCCCGCTTCGAACCGTTCCGGGCCCGTTTCTAGCACGATTCACTGATGGCTGGTATTTCTGGAACGTCCGGAAAGGGTCTTTCCAAGATGTGAATGTGGAATTACACAAGAAATACGGTACACTCACTTTGCACTTTAACCTCGGCCTTTGACGCTGAGCGCCTGATGTAGGAACAATTGTTCGGTACGGCCCAAACCGCTACAGCTTCAACGACCCCGAAGCCGCCAAGATCATATATGGCCTCGGCAACCACTTCCCCAAGTCATCATGGTATTCATCATGGGCAAGCCCTGGACAATGGGCCATCTTCAGTGACCAGTCAACCAAGCGCCACGCCCAGAACCGAAGGCTCTATCAAGCGACGTACGCAATGTCGGCTTTGGTCCACTACGAGCCCTTTGTGGACGAGTGCGCCGACCTCTTTACTCAGCGTCTCTCTGAAATGTCGAGGTCCGACATGCTCGTAGACATGAGGCACTGGTTCCAGTGCTACGCATTCGACGTCATTGGCTTAATCACCTACGCGAAACGGCTTGGCTTCTTAGACCGTGGAGATGATATCAGAGGTGTCATCAGCGCTCTAGAAGAACACTTGGGCTACGCGACGCTCGTCGGCATATTTCCAAGCCTGCACCGATATCTCTTCCCCCTCAAGAACTACTTGGCTGGCGGAAAAGGTGCAGGGAGGGCTTACGTACTGAGCTTCACCAACGAGAGAATCCGTGAAGCGCAGGTCACCCCAAAACCTGTGGCTACAGAGAGCGCAGTCGCCATGGAGGACTTTCTCACCAAGTTTCTAGCAAAGCGTGCAGCCGATCCAGACGTGTTTACGCCTTTCCATGTCCTGGCCGGGTGCACATCCAACATGGTCGCAGGCTCTGACACCACGGCCATCAGCCTCTCGGCGGTCCTCTACTATCTGCTCAAGCACCCTGCCTGCCTGCAAAAGTTGCGGGATGAGATTGACGACCTAACTGCGCAAGGGGGGTTGTCCAAGTCGCCGACATTGAAGGAGAGCCAGCAGCTGTCATATCTCCAAGCGGTCATCAAAGAGGCGCTGCGGATGCATCCCGCCACGGGATTACCGCTGGAGCGCGTGGTTCCTGAAGGAGGAGCAACGATTTCCGGACGATTCTTCCCGGAAGGCGTGAGTCAGAGTGAAGATCTAGTAATATGAGAAGAGACTAACGAGTCAACAATCACAGACCACGGTTGGCATCAACACCTGGGTAGCACACCGCAATCATCGAGTCTTTGGCGATGATGCCGAGATATTCAACCCCGATCGATGGCTAGCAGACGACACCGCAAAGATCTCCATGATGAACCGTTACTACATGCCCGTAAGAGCCCCAACTGCAAGCATCAGTGATCCTCCTGACCTTTTTTTTCGCGTAACAGTTCGGACTGGGCTCTCGAACATGCATCGGTCGACATGTCTCGATGCTCGAAATGTCCAAGCTCATCCCTCGAATTGTTAGAGATTTTGACTTTGGTCTTGATGCCTCGCTGCAGCATGAGGAGTGGCACACGCAGAACTACTGGTTTGTGAAGCCGCTGGACTTTAAGGTTCGTGTTGAGATGCGCCAAGCGGAGAAGGGCAATGTGCTCTAGCCGAGGAGCAGATTATTGAGGTGGCCCAGCATGGAGACGAAGGAAATACTCACTCCACAGTCAAGCGAAACAGTCTTGCCGACTACTAGTTAGGCAACGTTTTCAACCCTCGTCGGTTGTCAGACAAGGAGCTCCAGGGATACCTAACTGCATGATGCCTCTGTGTCTGCATGGATCCGGACAAGGAAAGGCTTGTCTCGAGGACAAATGCCGTGTGGCCGGAGGGTAGCCCCGAATTCCATCATCTGGGGCTATCCCCGAGGGTCCGGCGAGCCAAGACCGCTAGCATTTGCCGACCTGCGATGAGCAAGACGAGGCTTCCATCGCAACGTTCTATGTACATACATATTCATGTGAATGGAATGACATGGTTCGGTAAATTCGAGCATTGGCCACGCAACGTGATTGCTATACTACGTACAGCCATTGATTGACCTGTCATCCGTTGCTTCCGTGGAATGTCCGGCGCCGTATCCCCGAGTCCGTGAATTGGGCGGCCGGCGAATTCACTGCGCCCGAGCGGCCGAGATCCACCGACCAACGATGCTTGTCTCGTAATGAACCGAGCCTCGGGAGGCAGGTGAAAAAAAAAACCGTCGAGTCTGTCATTAAATCCTGGTTTCTGTGTCGTCCGTCTGCGTCTCCCCTGCCAGCCTGCCCCGGAGCAACGCCGTGTCCTCCGTCCCCCGCGGACATAACACGGTCGTCGTCGTTTCCCCGCGGATGGAGGACGGGATCGATGCCGACTTATCAATCTGCAGACTTCCCAAGCCCAGGGCCTTATCTATCTGATAAGGGTGTGTAACCGTTATTGAAGAGCACAACTCCTCGGAGAACGAGTGCCGAGGGCGCAGCTGATCTAACAATCCCAGGTGACCGACCACTGAATGGACGGACGGGCCAATGCGCATTTGACGCGGCCGTCTCTATTAACTATCGCCGACTTCCATTTGGCCAGATCCGCGACCGATCATCAGCGTTAGGGTTGGGGAACCACGGAGCAAGATACCGGTGAATAGCACAGCGGTAATGTACCTATCCGCGTCCCTTTGCCCAAAGGATGGCCAACGATGCGGTGCTCCGAAGCAGCGACGGGCGGTGATTCGTCCACGAAGTCCATTATTAATGATGGCATCCACAATATTCCCACAGCCCATCTTATCAGATTTAGGCTGGGTCCGGGTCCCCGGCCACGCTTGTCTCACCCTCTCCAATCAGATCCGGGAGGCTGCATCGTGTCTAGCCTGATGGGGAAAAGACTGACAAGACCGCAAAGCTATTCCTTAATGGGTAAGAGAACTGCGAGAGGAAAGAGGAGAGAGGGGAAGCGCGATGTGGGTCGTAACCTTCCCTCTGGCTCTCTTCTCCGAGGAGCGAGCACCGAGCCAGCAAAGACGTAATGGCCGAGCAATCGAAGCTCGGTGATTGGCTGATGCTGGACCCACACCACCGTAATGCATTGGCCGAAATCGCCATCCTGTGCAAGTCCCGCATTCTTTTTTTGAGTAAAGCCGAACACCTTCTGAGGAGCTGAAATTCCTCCCTCCGTCATCGCCTTTTGCCCTTTCGCCTCCCGACAAACTTCGATCCTGCATCACCAACTTTGCATCGACAGTCAACACCAAGTCGTCGAACTCACTCCGATCCTAACAACAAACAACCTCATTTTTACAGCTACATCCTCGACTCCTTTCGTCGGCTCAAGCGCAGCTCTCCCCTGTCAATCTCGGCACACATCCCGTGCCTTCCACACACACACTCTCACCCACATACTCATATATTCACAATGTTCTCTCGAGGACTCCGCGCTGTCTCGCGGCGAGCTGCTCTCGCTGCTCCTCTCGCCCGCCCTGCCCTCGTCCCTGCGCGACAGCTCGCTCCCGCCGTCGCCATCAACGCCTCGCGCTCCTACCATGAGAAGGTGCTCGACCACTACTCGCGGCCCCGAAATGTCGGGTCCATGAACAAGAAGGACAACGACGTCGGCACTGGCCTCGTCGGTGCCCCCGCCTGCGGCGATGTCATGAAGCTCCAGATCCGCGTCGACCCTGAGACCCAGAAAATCTCGGACGTCAAGTTCAAGACCTTCGGCTGCGGTTCGGCTATCGCCTCCAGCAGCTACCTCACCGAGCTCGTCCGCGGCATGAGCCTGGATGACGCTGGCAAGGTTAAGAACACCGAAATTGCCAAGGAGCTCTGCTTACCCCCCGTCAAGCGTATGTATACCCTCACATGTCCTGTGACGTCGCTCAATTGCGGTATATCTCACTTGCAGCTCACTGACTTTGACATACAGTCCACTGCTCCATGCTGGCTGAGGATGCCATCAAGTCGGCTATCTCGGACTACTACACCAAGAACCCTAACGCCAAGATCAGCAACCTCAGCGGCACCGGCATGAAGATGCCCACTGCCGAGGCTGCCGCCGCCACCGCTTAAGCGTACATGCACGCACGCGATCAAACATATCTCATATGTCGCCATCGCCGCAATATCTCAGCGATTGGGAACAACTGGAATGATACCCTCATTGAGGCTGGATGAAAAAAAGTAGCATGAGACTACACAGGAGAGGGAACCGCCTGCGAGGTGGACAGTGCACATTGGCTGCACCAGATGGAGGTCACCACCCATCTCTTCTCTCCTTCTCTTCTTGCGCACACTTGGGAATTTTTATTTTGGGAGTCAGGGGTTCAATGTTTTCACTGCTTGAATCACACAAGGGTGATCAGCTCTACAGGGGAACCGGGGGGTTGAGACGAAATGCATTTTTCGGGGACAGCGTGCAGTTGATCGGGGGGAAGATGAGTTGTTGAGAGAAGAACCAACTGTAACTATTAGTCACGGGGAGCATGAAATGTCAAAATGTTTCAACACAAGATGATGTCGCCACAACATGTCATGTGTTGACTGATTGATAAGCCAGTTATCAGATGAGCCTCCGCGTCATCTCCGAGGACCGAGACGATGGCTCACATTTAGCCTCATGTCGGAACTCTTAACTATGCCGAATCCCTGGCTCCTCCCCGTCACCGACGCCTGACGTGCTCACCGTGAATAGCCCACAGTCTCGTGTCTCAACCCAGCAATCACGAGTTTTCACTTTGCCGTCGTCACAACTCATCCCCGTCACCGCTCATCCTCCTCCCCCTTAGCAAGGTCAACCATCTCCGTCACCGACGCCATCTCGAACCGCGATCAACGCACATCCGCCCCCTTACCACAACCGGCAGGGCTGGCTGCCTTCCCCGGTCGGCATCTCGCGATTCCAGACTCGCGGCGCCTTATCAATCACCCCACCTAGAGAAGCCATGTGCTGACCATGCCGTGCATTGATCGTTCAACGAACAACAATAGAAAAAAGGAGGTACAAGTCCGCGATGCTACTCTCTGGCGTCATGAGATCTTATCAACGTCTCCTTAGAGGGGGGAATAAATTCCTTTGTAGTTAGATTATATCCGGCGCAGGGGGGGGAAGTGCATAAAGGGGAAGGTATGAGGGTGCCCATAGCGGCCCTAGAGGAAGGCACCACGGACCCTCCCTATATATATATAATCTAGTCATAGAGCCCGGCTCCTTAAAAAGAAATTTATCCCTATTATTATCTTATATACCTTTATTTCTAGTAATTATACTAGGGAGATTTATTACCTATCCCTATATAGATAAATTAATACCCTTAACCCCCTCTTTTATTATATTCCCCTTCTTACTTATTAAGCTAGCTCCCCCTATCCCTATTAATACCCTAGCGATATTATATTCCCTATTTAGTTAATAGACCCCTCTTTCTTATTCTTACCTAAAATTACTTTTAATAAGTATTACCCCTTCTAGCCCTTTAAAAGCTATAATAGAATTATCGCTAAAAGAGCTAAATACTTATTTTAACTTATTTATTTTAGAATCTAGCTATTACTAGCCTATCTTATTATTATTAATAACTTAATTAGGTCTCGCTAATTTAAAGCTTTTACCCCTCCCTTTAAGCCCTTTCTAAGACCTATACTTTTTATTCTAATAATACTTATTAAGAACCCCCCTCTTAAAACCCCCTATTTACTTCCCTTTTTAAATTATTTTTATTAAAAACCTACTCGCTATTACTATACCTATTAATACTAGCCCTTTTTTTAAAGATATTATTAATATATTATTAAATTAAGATATTAAAACCTAAGCCCTCTTTACTTATAAAGAACCCCTCTCGCCCTTAGTCTTATTATACCTTATTAAGATATTAAATATTTCTTTTAAATATAAAAGAGCCTTATTTTTTATTATTAAGATATAGCTTATTAGGCTTAACTCCCTTATTAATATATTATTCCCTTAAGTTTACTTTATTAAGCCCCCCTCCTCTAAGCCTAGCTTATTTAATAGATTTTTATCTATTACCTATTAGCTTAGTAAGCTCGCTTAGAACCTATAGTATATTACCCTTCTAAGAGGAAGACTAGATCTTATTATAATAATTCGAGCTATTATAGTATTTATTAAAGGCCCCGCCGCTATTTTCTTAAATAATAACCCGCGTCTATAAATAATCCTCGAGAAAGTAGCTAATAATAAAGGCCTAAGAATTATTATACCCGAGGAGCTTAGGGTTATTATTTCTACTTTAAAGGATTAATTCCCCTTATCTTAAGTATTAAAAGAAGAGACTAATCTAGCCTCTATTAAGTTAGAGTAAAAAAAAGGTAAGTAGTTATTTACTTATTATAATTATATTATTATAGCCCTCTATTAGATTAGAGGCCGAGACCTTCTTATTATAGGTATTAATAACCCTCTAAGAGAGCTAGAAGCTTATTCTTTTAATACCTTTATTTAGAATTTTATTAATAATCTAAGGGACCCCACTCTAAGATAAGAAGTAATTAGCTAGTCTATGCTATTTACCTAGGGACTAAAAGACTCTTACTTATATATAATCTAAGCCTAAGATATCTTAAAGGCTAGGGTATAAATAGAAAGTAAGGTAATTACTTATAAATAGACTAAGATTCTAGAGAGACTAATATAATAATAAATTAAATTAGCTCTAGACTAGGTAATCGCCTAGTTATTAAGACTATAAGATAGAGGATTTTTAAGTATAATAACCCCTTTAATAAGATAACTTATATCTTAATATATTAGTTTAAAGTAAATAAAATAAGCCCTAGTTATAGCTCCGCTCTAGTATTATTAATATCCCCTTTAAACCTAGCCTTACCCGCCCTAAATACCCTAAGTACCTTAAGCTCTAAACCCCGCGCTAATAGCCCTAGTACCTATCGCTACCCCTCTTATCTAAGTAGTAATTCTAGCCCGCCCTATACTTACTTAAATTACCCCCGCTTATATTTAAGCCTCTCTATAATAGAGACCTCCCCCGATAAGTAAATAAAACTAAGATATTAAATAAGGTCTTAGGTATAATAGCTATAATAATTAGTATAGAATTAATAATTAATCTTATTAGGACCTAAACCTTCCTAGCCTACTTAATAATTAGACCTCCCTAAACCTATAGGTAAATAAAACCTAAGTTATTAAATATAAAATAACTATTTATATTAAGTATAAAAATAAGGGGTATATCTCTATATCTTATACTAGATTAGAGCTAGCTCTTTAAGAGAGGGGAATCTTAAAGTCCTTAGTATTCCCTAACTTAAATAAATACCTACCCCGCGGTATTATTAATATTAGATATATATAAGTAAATTATACCTAGTTCTTAAAAGGTAATATTAACTTATCCTCCCTATTTACCCTTACCTTTATACTTAGTATTACTCTAATTATTACCCCTCTCGAGATACTTTCCTCTCTAATAAGTAGAATTATTAATACTTATTATATAGGGATTAGCCTAAGTAAAACCCTTAAGGTATATTTAGAGTTATTTATTACTAAGGACCTAGCTAAGAATATAAAAAATAAGTAAGAGGAAAATCTTAAGCCCCTACTTAGTAGAGAGGTATCTATTATTATATTAGCCCTAATTACTAAAGGGGCTATTAATTAAGATAAGAATAGAGACTTTAATCTAGAGGATATTATATAAATATTAGTAACTTTCTTAATAATAGTATTAAAGATAAGGTAAGCTATAAAGAGATAGAAGGGTAATAAATCTTAGATATTAATTCTTTCTTTCTTAAACCTAGAGGAACCCCCTAAGTCTAATTAGAAGCCTAATTACTTATTTACCTTTAGATTAGAGCTACCCCTTAATATTCCCCCTACTAGCTATTCTATCTACCTTAAACCTATAGATTTTATTCCCGCCCCTAAGCCGCCCTTACCTCCCGCTCTAGTTCTTTCTCTACCCCTAAAGCCTAATTAAAAGAGCCCTTAGGCTAAGATATTAAGATTAGCTAAGACTTAGGCCCGCGAGGGGAAGGGTTTATTTAACTAGCTTAACCTTATAGAGAGAATTATAATATTAATAAACCTTAGTAAGTTTTAATAGATTAGCTTAGAAGGGGCTAAATAATTTTATTATTTAAGTTCTTAGAAGACTTATTATTAAGCTTAAAAAGAACTAAGCTATAAGAGGGGAATAATTAAAATAAATAATACTAAGATTATAAGCCTAAAGTAAGAAAATATAATTTATCTAAGATAATTCCCCTCTATATAGAAGACTTTCTAGCTAAGTATTACTATTTATTATAATATTAATTATTATTACTAAGTTACCTTATCCCCTAGAGTAGCTTAAGCTAACTAAGGATTAGAGATTAATATCCTCTCTAAAATACTAATAACCTAACTTAATATCCCTATCTAAGACCTAGCTATATTTAGATTTACTAAGATAGAAATCCTTATTACTAATAGATCTTATATCCCTATAACTTATTTTATAAAGCTTAAGGTTATAATAAGAGGGATTATCTATAAGTAATAAGCCCTAATTCGCTTATCTTAAGGAGTCCTAGGATTTAATAAAATACCCCTCTTATTAGGCCTACCTTAGCTATAAGATATTTAAGCGATCTTAAATATCTATAATAATACTTTAACCTTAAGAGACCCTAACTTAAATAAGACCCGCTTAGTAATATAAAGACCTTATCGCTAATTAGAAATTAGCTAATTACTCTTATTAGTACCTAAACCTAAGATTATTACCTTAAAGAAGTAAGCTATAATAAAAGATATCTCTAAGCTAGATATTAAGATAGCTAACTTAACCTCGATAAGAGACTCCCCCTCTAACTTTATTACCTCGGGAAACTAGAGTATTAATATTAACTTAAGTAAGTTAGAAAAATACTTAATTAATATAATCTTACCCTCCCTCTAGACTTATCTTTCTCTTAATTCTTTAGGGACCTATATATA